>PVLA01006424.1:0-124515 GCA_004027455.1 Hydrochoerus hydrochaeris | reverse complement strand
ACTCAGAGTCTAATTGGATTCTTGACCAACACATTTGGGGGCTCGACTGGGATCCCACCATTTTAGGGGTTCACCCCCTGGACTCCTATTTCTTGGAAATTGGCTCTTCATCTGAGAAAACAAAACTTTATGGATACAACAACTTCTTGCCGGCAAGTACTTATTACTTTCGCTTTGTTGTGTGTCTTCTGTCTCTACTCGTTCTTTGGGTGCACCTACTGTATTTTGGGGAATTAAGCCCTTAGGCTCGTTCCCGTTTGTGGTGAGACATCACCAATTCTGCAGGACTTAGTCCCATTTGGGTGGGCTGCCACCATTTTGCCTTTGTTCCAGGACTTAGTGCCATTCAGGTGGGCGTCTGCCATTTTGTCTTTGTTCTTGTCTCTTTGCACCCTGTCTCCTTTCAGTTGTGTGTCCACCCACGATAGATCAGTCTATTTCCTACCCATTGTCAGCCTTGCAACTTGTTCTTAACCATTTTAAAAATTTCAGGGTTGTGCTGCCAGATTCGGAGACGCTGTTTACCCTGGAAAGTTGCGAACTTTTTGTGAACTCCAGTGGCACTCCTTTGGTGTTGGGTGGTCACCTCAGGAAACATTTTATTTTATTTTATTTTATTTTATTTTATTTTATTTGGTACCAGGGATCAAACTCATGCCTCTGTGCTTGCAAGTCAGGCACTTATGCCAGTGAGCTAAATCCCCAGCCCAAGGGAACTTTTGACTTACAAGTCTCTCAACAGGTTCAACAAATTATGCTTGGACCCCCTCATAAGCCAGCAACACACCCTGATCAAGTAGTCTACATCCAGATTTGGATTGACTTGATTCAGGATCCACTTTCATGGGTACAAAAGCTTATATTCGGAGAGACTCTGGGGAATAAAACCGCCCCTCTTGGCAGTGATGAGAACCAAAGTGTCACCCTCTCCCATTTTACCTCCCACCAAGGAATCTCCTCCACCTCCCTGACCACCTCCTTACCGCCCTGACTCCCCCAGCTCCTCGGAACCCTCCCCTCTTGGCACTGCCCCTCCGAGCCCTCCTCATACCTGCAGCCACTTCTGGCCACCTCCCTCCACTGTCCCCAGCCCTGACTCCACCAAGTCACCACACTCCATCCTTCCTCTCCAAGAAGCCCCTTCCTCAGACTCCTTTCAGGCCACCTTTTTTCCCTATGTCCCCTTTTCCACTAGTGATTTGTATAACTGGAAACTGCAGAACCCCCATTTTCCAAAGATTCACAGGCCCTAATATCTCTTCTTGACATTATCTGTTTTACCCATTGGCTAACCTGGGATGAGCTGCCAACAGCTTTTGCAGGCTCTCTTCACAAATGAGGAGCAAGAGCGAATTGGTAGTCTATTAATCTGTCCTTGAAACCAATGGAGAACCCACTTTGGACCCGATGAGACTTGATATTGTTTTTCCCTTGACCCACCCCAACTGGGACTCCAACATGGATGGAGATAAGGAGGCTCATGATCAGTACCACCAGACTCTACTCACGGCATTTCAAGCTGCAGTTCAAGAGCCAGCTAATTTATCAAAGGTAACTGAGATGAGACAATTGGCTTCTGAGTCCCCATCAGCTTTCCTTGAGCACCTGTTAGAAGCCTATCATATATATACACCTATAGATCCAGAGGCACCAGAGAACAAATGAGCTATTAATGTAGCCTTCATCTCCCAATAGCCTCTGATATTAAATGAAAATTTCAGAAATTGGAAGTCTTTGAGGGAATGATGTTAGGACAGTTGGTGTCAATAGCCCAAAAGTTTTTTGACAACAGAGAAGACCCACAAGATAAAACATTGACTAAGATCTTGGCTGTGTTGGCAGAAGGACATTCTCAAGCCAAAAAGGAAAAAGATCAACAAACAAAGGCCCCACTAGACAAAAAACAATGCACATACTGTAAGGAGATAGGCCATTGGAAGAAGGATTGCCCAAAATTAAAAGCCAAGCTGGCAAAATGGGAAACTACTCCCTGGGTCTTATTGGAAAAGGACTGACAATTTCAGGGATATCTGCTCTCCCTGAACCCCTAACTATGTGGGGGGCAGCCCATAGTCTTTCTGGTTGACACTGGGACCAGGTATTCTGTGCTTCAGTGCTCACTTGGGGAAATATCCAAAAATACCTTTGCTATTCAAGTGGCCACCAGAGACATCCAGTTCTACCCATGGACTCATGGTAAGGTTACTCATTTGGGGAGCAAAACTTTAACTCACTCCCTTCTTCTGGTTCCTGGGTGTCCTGAAGCTCTGCTTGTACCCCTAGTTATTGAACTCCTGCCTCACACTACTCCTGTCAGAATATATCAATAACCACTCAACTTCCAGGCAGGCATAAGAATCTCAAAACACATTTGGAGACTAAAAGAAGCCAACATTCTGACACCTTGCACATCAGCTTGGAATACTCCACTGCTGCTTTTCCAAAACCTGGGACTATAGACTACTGATCTGTTCAAGACCTAAGAGAGGTAAAAGAATGTGTCTTCACCCTCCAACCAACTGTCCCAAATCCTTATATGCTTTTAAGTCTTCTGCCTCCAGAGCAAACCTGGTATATGGTTCTTGACCTCAAGGACACCTTCTTCACTCTCCCAATTGCTCTGGCAAGTCAGCCTATTTTTGCCTTTGAGTGGACTGACCCAGACACCAGGGGCTCATCCCAACTGACCTGGACTAGATGACCACAAGGTTTTAAGAATGCTCCAACGCTATACTACAGGGTCCTAAATACAGACCTCTAAGAGTTCCGTGGTGAACATCCAGAGATCACCTTGCTGCACATATGTCTATGATGTTCTGTTGACAGCCCATAACTATGAGGACTGCATGCAGGACACATGAGAATTATTAAATACCTTAGGGTGTCTGGGTTATCGCATTTCTGCGAGAAAAGCTCAACTGTGCATACAAGAGGTTACTTACCTAGGTTATACCATTGTTGAAGGCAAATCGTCCTTGTCCTCCAAAAGAATTGAGGCAATCCTTCAGATCCCTGAACCTCAAACTAAGAGGCAAATTCATGAGTTCCTGGGATCTATAGGTTATTTTCGCCTCTGGATACTGGACTTTGCTGAATTAGCTCAACCCTCCCTCCCTTGTGGCCACAGGAGGGACTCCTTCAGATCCACTTGTTTGGACTGAAAAGGAGAGCCAAGCCTTTCAAAATGTGAAAATGGCTCTTACTCAGGCACCAGCATTGGCTTTACTTGACCTGACTAAGCCCTTTCTGCTGTTCATAGCTGCATGGTAAGGAATAGCAAAAGGAGTGTAAATTCAAGCACTGGGGCCATGTCAGTGTCCCATTGACTATCTCTCAAAAATACTAGACTCAATAGCTACAGGATGGGCAACGTACCTCTGAGCCATTGCTGCCACTGCCTCCATAGTAAAGGAGGCCAATAAATTAAGTTTTGGACAGAAAATCCAAGTTGTGGCACCTCATGCAATTGAGGCCCTTCTTTGGGCTACACCTGAGAGATAGCTCTCCAATGGAAGAATTGTGCAATACCAGGCCCTCTTGCTTAACTCTGGCCTTGTTTAATTCATGCCTGCCCTTAACCCTGAAACCCCCCTGCCTGAAAATCACCCACAGATGCCTTTCCACAATTGCCTGGACCTGCTTTCCACAACCAACAATCTCTGCCGAGACCTCACTGACCTACCCCTGGAACATCCAGATATTGTGTACTGCACTGACAGCAGTATCTTCATCTTTGAAGATAAAAGGTTAGCAAGGGCAGCTGTGACCACAGAGACATGAGCTATTTGGGCTCAACCCCTAGACCAAGGTACAGCAGCTCAGAGAGCTGAACTCATTGCTCTTACCGAAGCCCTGAAATTAGCCAAAGATTTAAAGGCAAACATATACACAGATAGCCATTAGGCCTTTGCTACAGTTCATGCTCATGGGGCTATTTACCAAGAAAGAGGACTCATGACTTTGGTGGGCTCAAAAATTAAAAATGCCCCATATTTCCAGGACTTACTGGCTGCCATTTGGTTACCTAAGTATATAACAGTCATACATTACAGAAATCACCAAAAACAGACAGACTCTATATCTAAAGGAATGCTTTAGCAGATAAAAGTGCTTGAAGTTGCCTTAAAATTGTCCATGCAGCCTGTGACCCATCTGCTACTGGTTTTAGTGCCCTCTCATTTGCATCAGCCTGTTTATGCAAAATCAGATCAAGAACTGACCAGACAACTAAAGGCAAAAGAGATACTCCCTGAAAATTGTTACCAATTGACAGATAAATGAATTTTGATACCTGTGGCTCTAGGAAATAACTTAATTCTTCAAATCTAGCAAGTCTCACACATGGGAGGCTCGAAATTAGTTGAATTGCTCTGAAATAGATATTTTATTCCAAGATTGACCCCACTAGCAAAGGAAGTAAGTTAAAGATGTCCACAATGTCTCCAAGTAAATGCAAAGGCTGTTGCTTTTCAAGAAGGAGCTCGATTCTGGGGAACTTTTCCAGGGGAACATTGGGAGAATGATTTCACGAACATGGGGAAACCAGGATTCCATGGACACAGGTCCATGTCTATTGCTTTTAATAGACACGTTCACTGGATGAACTGAAGGATACTCAACAAAATCAGACTCGGCTTTAATTATCAAAAAGCTTTTATATGAGATAATTCCCAGATTTGGACTACCCTTATCCATAGGGTCTGAAAATGGCCCAGCTTTCATAGCTTCCATAACTAGCAAAGGAGCTCAGTTATTACAGATTCATTGAAAATTTTTCTGTGCTTACTATCCCCAAAGCTTAGGCCAGGACAAAAGGATGAACCATACCTTAAAAGAAACAGTAAGTTGATCTTGGAGTCTGGCAAAAACTGGGTAAGTCTCCTTCCTTTTGCCCTTTTGTGTGCTCGTTGTACCCCATATGTCTCTGGAATAACTCCTTTTGAGGCAGTCTATGGGATACTACTTCCCCTTGTCCCCTGTCTTGAGAGTGCCCATTTGGCTGAAACCACTAACCACAGTTTAATTAAGTCCCTACAGACTCTATAACCTGTGCTCACTTCTATCCAACAATTCTTCTGAGACCACCAAGCCAAACCTGTACCCACACCAGAGACTCTGCTTGTTACTAATCCTGGAGACCAAGTGCTACTTGAGCATCATTCCTGCAACTTTTCTCTTGAACCTTACAGGACTGGACCATATACTGTCATCTTTAGCACCCCTACAGGAAACAGATAAGTGGACTGTACATGGACTGAAAACTCTCTTAAGCTTAAATTGTCAAAATGATTTTGATAATCTTTTTTGCTTGTTATGTACAGCTTGCCTTGTCAGCTAGCCATAACCTAACCCTTTATGTCTGGGAACTAACTAATTCCTTTTCAGGTGAACTTATAGCAAAAAAGACCACCCCTTATGCTGTTCTTCATACAGACCTATGCATTCTTTTGGGCTGTTACACTGCCATCATCAGGTCCACTGATTCAGATACAACTGAGGATCTCCATGACTGTCACACCCCATATGGAAGACAAACCTTACAAAACATATAATTTTATGTTTTCCCCTGAAGAGCAATCATCCAGAAAACCTCACCATAATGAAAACAGTGAGGGTCCCAACCAATTTTATTGTGGACAATGGGGTTGTGAATCTATCTCTCCATGGAACAATAATGACCCCTTCTTGTCTCTCAAAAGATCAGAGCCAAAGCCACCTTGTATCTCATCTGACCATTGCAACCCCCTCACATTCACCTTCAAACAACTCCACCACTATTCTTGGTCAGGGGGAAAATCTTTGGGCATTCAGCTCTATGTCTCTGGATATGACCCTGGGACTGCCTTCACATTCAGAAAAAGTATGTCACCAATCGTCCTGAGGGACCAGTCATTGGGCCATTAACTCCTCCTGCACCCCCTACCAAGACAATGCTTCACACACTGTCTTCTCCCACTCAAACCCCTATTTCTTCCCTGACTACCCTGGGCCTATATCCCCCACTAGACCTGCTTCTAATCTACATAATCCCTCAGATATAATGTTCCAATATATGAATCATAGTAATCCCAGTCTCAGTCATGACTGCTGGTTATGTTTAAACCCACAACCCCTTTTATATAGGCCTGGCCCAGACTACATTCATTGGTTCCAATACCTCTTTTCAGATTAAAAATTCTTCCTCCTTGGAAGACTCCTCTTCTTATTAGTGGGGACAGAAACCCATCCTCATCCTTGGAAATGTTCAAGGAAATGGGACTTGTATCTAGTCTGCTGCCTATAACCTTAACTCTAGCCCCTATGCAAATTTATATTCTGACTCTATTGCAGTAACTAATGTTTCTTATATGCCAATTCAACACCTGGAAGCCCCTACAGGATCTTGGTTTGCTTGTACTTCAGGTTTAACTCCTTGTGTCATGCTTGATGTATTTATTAGATGTACTGAACTATGTATTCTTGTACATATATTTCTTCAGGTTTACTGGTATTCTGCTACAAGTGGAAAAGAACACCTAAATTTAGAATCTGGCCCCCTTGGAACAGCTCAAGTAGTCCCTGTGTTAATACCAATTTTTATGGGACTAGGTCTTTCTGGGGCCACAGCTTTGGGAGCTACAAGCTTAATAATTGGTGACAAAAACTACTGAGAACTAAGTGCCCTCATAGACAAAGATTTGGCAGCACTAGAACATTCAGTGTCCAAGTTGGAGAAATCCCTAGGGTCCCTGGCCAAAATGGTTCTCCAAAACCATAGAGGCCTATACCTGTTGTTCATGAAAATGGGAGGTTTGTGTGTCACACTAGGCAAGGCCTGCTGTTTTTATGTCAATCACTCTGGAGTTATATGAGATAGCATGAATAAACTTAGAAAAAGACTCCATGACATGAAAGACAACAACAGCACCAAAATGACCAAAATTGGTTCCAAAATCTATTCTCCCTGTTGCCTTGGCTCACAACCTTGCTCACAGCCCTAATAGGGCCACTTGTCTTTTTGCTATTAGTCATAACCATTGGGCCTTGCAATATAAGATGTATTTTAAATCACATCCAGGACCAATTCCAAACTGCTTGTGCTTAGACAAGAGGGATATGACTCATTTCCTACATATGAAAAAGATACTGAGTCAAAGATTTGACTCCAAGACCAAAATCAGTGGGAAATGTTATAGACTACGTCTATGTTTAAAGATCATAATGTTCTTCCCTCTTTAGCCATTCTTATAAAGCTTGATTTTGTAAATTAAAAAAAAACTGCCCTTCTCTTGCTACCCACTGTTGTAAAACCCCTCCCCTTGTGGTTTAATGCTTATAAGCCCTTGCCACTCCCTGCTCCACATACACTCTCCAGATACAGCTCTTGGATAGTGCTGCCACAAGTGCTGATAAAGCACTTTGGAGTTTAATTGGATTCTTGACCAACACAAAAGACATAACCAAAATGGAGAGCTCTAGGTCAATCTCACTAATGAACATTAACACAAAGATTCTCAGTAAAATACTCTCAAATACAATGCAACAAATCATGAAGAAGATTATATATCACAAGCAAGTGGGATTTATTCCAGGAATTCAGGGATGGTTTAATCTATTCTAGTGAATAAATTTAATACACCACTTCAAAAGAGACAAAAAAAAAGCACATGATCATCTTAACAGATGCAGAAAAAGCTTTTGATAAATTCCAACACTTGTTCATGATAATAACTCTACAGGAACTTGGAATAGATGGTATCTACTTAAATCTCATAAAGGCCATCTATGACAAAGCAACAGCCAATGTTACACTAAATGGACAAAAACTGAAATCTTTCACTTTAAAATCAGGAACAAGACAAGGATGTCCACTATTACCACTCCTATTATATATAGTTATGGAAATATTAGCCAATCAGACAAGAGAGAGAAATAAAGGGAATAAAGATAGAAAAAGAAGAAGTTAAAATATCACTATTCGCAGATGTCATGATAATCTATATAGAAGATTCAAAAAACTCCATTAAAAGACTAGTAGAAGTAATAAACAAATTAAGCAGTGCAGCTGGATACAAAGTCAATGCTTAAAAATCAATAGCATTCCTGTGCACAAACAAAAAACCTCACCAAGAGGTTTTGGAAATATAGTCCTTCACAATAGCATTGAAAAAAATGAAATACTTAGTAATCAACCTAACTAAGAATGCAAAAGACCTATATGTTGAAAATTATGCTACAATAAAAAAGGAGATTGAGAGGATATTAGAAAATGGAAGATAGTCCTTGCTCTTTGTTAGGAAGAACCAACATTGTGAAAATGGCCATACTCCCAAAACTGTTACACAGATTTAATGCAATCCCAATCAAAGTACCAATAACATAACTTACAGATCTAGAGAAAATACTCCTAAAATTCATTTGGAAATAGGAGAAACCTAGAATAGTAAAGGCAATTCTGGGTAACAAAGGCAAGGAAGGAGGCATCTCAATTCCTGACTTGAAACTATACTATAAAGCCACAGTGATAAAATCAGCATGGTACTATTAAAGAAATAAACCTGAGGATCAATGGAACAGATTAGAAGATGCAAGCACAGCTACAAAGAAACTCAGCCACCTGATATTTGACAAAGGGGTTAAACATGTTTGCTGGAAGAAGGATAACCTCTTTAACAAACGGTGCTGGAAAAATTGGCTCTCCACATGGTGCAAAGACTGAAACTAGATCCATGACTATAACCATGCACACAACTAAAGTGTAAATGGATCAAAGATCTAAATATTAAAACCAAAACACTGAATCTACTGGAAGACAAGCCAGGCTCTTGGAGACATATGGGTAGGCAGAGAATTAATGAACAAAATGCAAACTGCATGGGAAACACTTCAAGGAATCAACCTAAAATGTTCCTATCACAGTGATATATGTGCACCTATGTTCATAGCAGCACAATTTGTAATAGCTAAATATTGGAAACCAAAATGCCCATCAACTGCAGAGGGATTAAAAAGATGTGGTGTTTTTATATAATGGACTATTACTCAGCTATAAAAAAGTATGATCTTGATGTCTTCATATTGAAATGGAGGCAACTTCAGCATATTCTCATAAGTGAAATAAATAAGAATCATATTTATAAGTATCACATTGTGTATCTAGTGTAAAATGTAATAAGAACAGTAGGAGTAATAAAACCCAAAATGTGTAATTGTTACTGGCAAAAGGAGAGGAAAATAACATGCTCTAAGGAATATATCTGCATCTGCAATGTGGATTGAGGACCATATTACTAAGTGTTTCTTGGATCTTTGAGCAGAACTGTTTGTAGTCTCACTGTTTGAATGTCCACTTTGTGCGCTTTAATTTTGTAACTTGAACAACTATTTCTAAGATGACAGTATGTGATTTGTCAACTAGTGATTTCTTAGTGTTTATTTTATTTTATTTTTGGAATTTGTATTATTGTTTCCCTTTTCTTTTTGATTTTTCTCTTTAAATAAACATTTTTTAAAAATGATACGTGCTCTTATATTTTTAGGAAAAATCACATAGCTCTAATTTCTCATGTCTTTAGTCTTATGCAAACACTTCATATCTTTTTTAAAAGGGTCTGATTTATTTAAAAGCATGTCTTTTTACTCCCACTGAAAGAGTATTCTACCTGCACATGGGAATAATTTCAATGTAGAGATAAATGCTTCACTGAAATGTATCTAAAAAAGACTGACATTATGCACAGCATTAATGCCATATTTCCTATTCCTCTTTTCACTATCTGCTGAATTACGTTTTATAAGAAAAATGTATTAAAAATAAACTGGGCTACCTAGAGCCACATTGTCTTGTTGAAATATGCTATCATCGACCTGATTCTCTGTATCTTTATTTTCTTGGGCATTTATTATCCCTTAAGAGTCAGATTACCTAACTGAAACTTAAAATTGTCATGTTTTTATCCCTCTTTCTCTGCTCTCTTTATTCATGCCCTCATTTCTCTACTTTTCAGTTTCTGTTCAAGAAAAACCCTTAGCCATAAACTCATAAAATATGACATGTATCAAATTTAATATAGTAATAGTTTATTACTCTATTATTCTCTTACATAAAATTTTTCATATTGTGATTTTAGTACTTGAATATTTAAGAAATAAATGTTGGAGGTAGTGGAAAACTACCGATGCCTAAAACTCAACACTTAGCTTCCATAATCTATGTGACTACAACTTCTGAAGGATCTTTGGAATACTGAATTTTTAAATTTATTCTAATAGACACCACATACATATTTCTAGATAAAACCATATTCAAGAATCTCTTCCTTTATTTTTTTAATTACTGAGATTGTCAAAATTAATAGAATGAATAACTTGTATTCAGTGCCTGGACACTACAGAATAATAAACCTGGAGTGCATTTCAGTTCAGTGACAGACATGTACATCATGAGTCCTCCTAGAAAAGATTCTTGGAGGAGCAAATGAAGAAGGAATTTAAAAGTAAAAGTGGAAAGGAGTAAAACATGTTCATCGTTTTGTTCTGTTTATATTCCTTACTCAATCCTTTGGGAGGATGCACAAACCCTTTGACTTACAATTGCCATGGGATATTACCTTTATTCTGGAAAATTTCACATGCCAAGTTCTGTAAAACAAAGTTTGGTATCTCAAATAATATGTGTCATTGTTGTTGTTGAATCTCATAAATGGTTGTATTGCAAAATGCAGAAAGGGCAGTGCTATAGTCAGGGGTAGAAATCAGAACACAGTAATACAGGACACATAAACAGTTAAAAGGAAAATGTACATGGGCTGATGGAGACTGCACTCTGACCTGTTGATGACCAGAAGTAAAGCATTTCCAATGATAGTGATAAGGTACATGGCACAGAAAGGGATTCCAATCCAGCATTGTACAGACTCTAGGCCTGGGAGCCCAATTAGCATCAAGACAGAAGGCATGAAGACTGTGATGTTGGAGAGTGACATTATGTTCTTGGGCCTCCTAACGTCAATAGAAGAAGATCAACACAGTTACTGCAGATCAACTTTGTGCTTTTATCCAAAACCACCATACCGAGCCCATCTGATATTGGTGGAAATCTAAGATCATCTCAGTCACCTCATTCATACTATTAAAGTGAAAAGACAGCTCCATAGGGACATATACTGCTTTCTATGAGGGTGTCCATGTGCCTCGGGAGATGTTATGTACATAAGAGTATGACTCCTATAATTGAACAAATTCTCCTGGAACAACACCACCCTGAAGATTGTCTGTTAATTTATTTTGAGACCTGTATATGAAAAAATTAGACTTATTTACTCTCATTGAAAATTTAAAGTGTCCTAGGACACTGAAATGTCTCTCCACATTCTGCATTTTACCTGTTCTTACAATAGTACTCATTCTAACCATCATTTTGTGAAGAACAGTCAGTTTGGATCAGCAAATTTTCAGGTAAGACTCCTATATTAGTATAAAGTGGGCTCTGTGAAAGAGAGTAGAGATAGAAATATTTGAAACTCAATAATGTAACATATGCCAGACATGCTGTCTTATAATCCTAGAATTCTGGTGGGCTGAGTAAGTAGAATCTCAAAACTTTATGTTAAATTTTAAAAAGTAGGGGAGGATGGAGTAGTAACTCAGGGTAGAGGTCCTGGAATCAATACCTAGTACCACAACTGAAATTATCCCATGTATGTTATCAGATTGTAGCACCATGAAGCTAGAAATTAATGATAAAAGTAACAGCAAAACCTCCACAAACACACAGAAATTGAATTATACACTCTTGAGCAATCAGTGGGTCACAGAGCATATTAAAGAAAAAATTAAAAAAATATCTACAAGCAAACGAAAATACAAATACAATGTATTGGAACCTGTGGGATTCAATGAAAGCAATACTCAGAGGAAAATTTATTTCACTGACTTCCCATGTTAGGAAAACAGAATGAACACAAAGAAGTAACATGATATTACACCTCGAACATCTAGAAAAAGAAGAGTAAGCCAAACCCAAAGCCAAAACAAGGGATGAAATTATAAAGACCAGAGCAGAAATTAATGCAATAGAGACTAAGAAAATAATACAAAGAAACAATGAATCAAAGAGTTGGTTCTTTGAAAGAATAAATAAAATTGATGAGACACTAGCCAATCTAATTAAAAACAGGAAAGAGAAAACTCAAATTCATGCAATACAGAATGAAAAAGTGAAATCACTACCAACTCTGGAAATGCAGAAGATCATCAACAACTATTTTGAAAACCTCTACTCTCATAGGTTTGATAAGACAGAAGAAATGGACAGATTCCTAGAAACATATGAACCACCAAAGCTGGATCAAGAAAGTGAAATATAAAGAAGACAATGCCCACACTTCTCAAACTCTTCAATGAAACTGAAAAGGAAGAAATTCTCCCTAAGTCATTCCTGGAAGGAAATATCACTCTAGTACCAAAACCTGAGAAAGATCCAACTAAGAAAGAGGACTACAGGCCAATCTCCCTAATGAAGATAGATGCAATAATTCTCAGTAAAATATTGGTAAACAGGATGCAGCAAATCATCAAAAAGATTATACACCATGACCATGTGGGATTCATCTCATGCATGCAAGGATGGTTCAACATACGTAAATCAATAAATGTAATCCATCATATCAATAGAGTCAAAAATAAGAAACACATAATCATTTCTACAGATGCAGATAAAGCTTTTGATAAGATCCAACACCCATTCATGGTAAGAACTTTACAGAAAATTGGAATAGATTGTCTTTACCTCAATATGATAAAGGCAATCTATGACAAACTAACAGCCAGTGTCATATTAAATTACCAAAAACTGAAATCCTTTACCTTGAAATCAGGCCCATGACAAAGATGGCCCTTATCACTGCTCCTATTCAACATAGTACTGGAAATATTACAGAAAAATTAGACAAGACAGAGAAATAAAAGGAGTAAAGATTGGAAAAGAAGATGTTAAATTATCATTATTTTCAGATGACATGATTCTCTACATAGAAGACCCCCCAAACCTCCGCTGAAGTCTCTTAGATATAATAAATAAATTCAGCAATGTAGCTGAATACAAAGTCAATACTCAAAAATCAATAGCATTCTTATACCCTAACAATAAAATCACCAAAATAGAAATAAGAGAACACACACCTTTCACACTTGCATTCAAAAACATGAAATACTTAGGGATAAATCTAATGAAAGATATAAAAGTGTTGTGCAGGGAAAATTATAATACCCTGAAAAAAGAAATTGAAGAGGAAATCAGAAAATGGAAAGACATCACTTGGTCATGGATGGGAAGAATAAATATTTGGAAAATGGCCATTCTCCCTAAATTGCTATTCAGATTCAATGCAATCACAAAGAAAATACCAGTAACATATCTAACAGATCTAGAGAAATCACTCCTAAAATTCATCTGGAACCAGAAGAGACCTAGAATAGCAAAAGCAATTCTAAGCAGCAAAGCCAAGGCAGGAGGCATCACAATCCCTGACTTGAAGTTATACTACAAAGCTACTGTAATAAAATCAACATGGTATTGGAATAAAAACAAACCCAAAGATCAACACAGTTTATTAGAAGATACAACTACAAACACACTCAACCACCTTATCTTTGATAAATATGTTCACTGGAAGAACGATAGTCTTTTTAATAAATGGTGCTGGAAAAACTGGCTATTGATATGCCAAATACTAAAATTAGACCCATGCCTGTCAGCATGTACTAAACTAAAATCTAAATGGATCAGAAATCTAAATCTTAAAACAGAAACACTAAATCTGTTGGAATACAAAGCAAGTAAAAATCTTGAAGACATAGGGGTTGGTAGAGAATTCATGAACAAGAAACAAACTGCCCAGGAAATACTTCCCAGAATTAATAACTGGGATCATGTCTTATTAAAGAGTTTCTGCATTTCCAAAGAAATGTCCAGCAGAGTGAAAAGACAACCCTCAAACTGGGAAAAAATCTTAGTGAACTGAACCTCAGACAAAGGACTTCTGTTTAGAACTTATAAATAATTTTAAAAAATCAGACCCTCAAAATTCAAAGACCCAATGCAAAAATGGGCATCCAAGATGAACACATAGTTCTCAGATGAAGAAATACAAAAGGCAAATAAATACATTTTAAAAAAGTTCATTATCATTGGTCATTAGAGAAATGCAAATTAAAACCACACTGAGATTCCATCTCACTCCAGAAAGAATGGCCAGGATCAACAAAACTACCAACAACAAATGCTGGAGAGGCTATGGGGAAAAAGGAACTCTTCTGCACTGTTGATGGGAGTGTAGACTGTTGCAAGACCTGTGGAAGTTAATCTGGAGATTCCTCAAAACCTGGGATTGGAAGTCCCATTTGAGCCAGGTATTCCACTTCTAGGCATATTCCCAGAAGAACTGAAAACATCTTACCACAGTGTATATGTGCACCCATGTTTATAGCACCAAAATTTGTAATAGCCAGATCTTGGAAACAACCTAAGTGCCCATCAATTGAGGAATGGATAAAAAAATTGTAGTACTTTTATACATTGGAGTACTACTCAGCTATAAAGAATGATCACAGTGAGATATTTACAAATAAATGGATGCAACTTGAATTCATACTCATAAGTGAAATAGGTCAAACTCACATGTATAAATACCATATAGTCTCCCTAGTTTAAGAAATGCTAAGAGTACATAAGATTTTATGGTAATCATGGTCCACCATTATATTGCTTTGAAGCCTTTTAATGCTTTCATTCATTGGTTAGAATGGTTTTATTCAGTTTTGTTTGATCTTATTATACACAATTGCATGAATAATTACTTTGAGGAAAAGACAATATGGCAGCCATTGTTGATTTTAGTATCATCATGCTCTGAAGTCCTACCATGTTTTTGTTTTTCTATTACTTTTGATTCTATCATGTTGTGTCTTATTGGATTTTAAGATGTATGACAGTATAAACAAATTTTTTTATGGAAAATAAGGTAGTATAGTAGCCATTGTCCATCCTCGGATATTTGGTTCAGAATACCTTGCAATACTTTCATTCTCTTGAGTGGTTTTATTCTACTTTGTTATGTTTGACATTATTGTGTGTAAATCTAAGCTCAACCATTTGAAAGAAAGAGACAGTGTGATAGCTACTGTTAATATCCAATTGTGTTGTTGTGAAGTCCTGTTTTGCTTACATTGTTCTGTATTGATCTGCTTAGATCTGTCCTCTTTTGTTTTATTCTCTTTGAAATAAAAAAATAAAAAAATACCTAGTACCACAACAAAGGAAGAAAGGAAAGAAAGAAGGAAGGAAGGAAGGAAGGAAGGAAGGAAGGAAGGAAGGAAGGAAGGAAGGAAGGAGGGAGGGAAGAAAGGAAACAATGTATGTGTCCATATCATTTGTATCTATATGAAATTTCCAGTAAGACATATTGCATAGGATATTTGAAGAAACCCATCCAGATTATTATGCGTAACATGCTTTAGAAAAGAGTATTCAACTATTTTTCCAAGTTTATGCTTTTCTTTTGATTCTTTGTACATGTTTTCAGTACACAATGATTACATCTACTATGGTGAATTGACACATGTGAATTACACATGAATGAACTTTTGAGGAGACAATGCTCTTTGCAATTTTGAATTTGTACTTTACTTTGATTATTTTTCCAATAGCTCACAGTTAGTTTTCTGCTTAAAATAGCTAAAATTCTACAATACCCTAGCGAATCCTAGAAAAGGAAAATCTCTGAGAAAGAAAACACTGAACAACTCTAATGCATCTGTTGAGGGAACACGTTTAATGAAATCCATATATAAGAAAAAAGGCAGAGGTATGATGCATTCAGAGTAGAAGCTAATTTGTTGACTTTAAAATTCTCAAAACTAGGATTAGCAAGAGATGTGGGTCATACAGATTCATTAGTTTTTAATAAAATATTATTTTGAGCACTTAGCTATAAGAAAGTAATGAAAAGCACAGGGAGGGAAAAACACTTATCAAAAAAGCCAAGTATACTGCTACTTAAGGAAAACAGATAATAGATTTTGGAATACCAGAAATTATTCAGAAGAGGAATTCAGAATAACTTAGAAAAGTTTAATCGCTTCTTACTTTCTCTGGTGACCGAATTATCTCAGAACTTGTTCTCTGATGCTCAATAAGCAAATTGATTAATCAAAAGTTTTGCTTGGTAAAAAGTATAGCTTTTAATCCAAGGAAAATTTTTAGCTGTATACCAGAGAATTATCAATGTTTATACAAAATAAAACTCAATTATTTTACTCATTCCTAGATTTTCTAATTAATTTTCATCAACTTCAGGAGTCAGCTAACTTTATGTTGCATACCAACAGTACACCACAGCAGCAGACACTCTATGCTGCACAGCTTTATCACTTGACACGTGTTTAGGACACTCTGGTGAGTAAGCTAAGTACTGTGACTAGCATAGGTTTGCCCTCAGATTTTTACCCCTATAATATTACTATCCATTACTCACTGACTTTCTAATAGAGGCAAATTTTTGTCTCTTCCAAAGATAATCAGAGCTAGAAAAGCAAGTTTTTGGTAATTATCTCCTGACTTATTCCAGAGTTACGAGCTGACCTATGAGAACTGCTGTGTTGATACACACGTACAGAGATGTCAGTTGAGATAGCAGATAAATATCTAGTTACCTGAGTAGTGAGGCTGACATTGCAAAAAATAGTAAAGACAAATTAAAGAGACAAATGCTTAGAACACTGATACTTCCTTGCTAGATAGTGTCTGAGAGCTGGCTTAGTTCTTACCAGGCGTCTGAAACATGCTGTGAGTTCTTCTGTCATTTTGACTCATCAATCACTCACTGGTGCTCTTCCAGGGGTTTCAGTCTCATTTCTTCATGCTTCATGCTGTCTCTGTAGTGGAACCTGTGTGGGGTTAATCAGAAAGTTTGACCATTTCTGGGACAGCTTCTCACTCTTCTGTATGTCTGTGCATTACACGTCCTCTTTTCCTCAGTCTGACTTCATGCTTGCATGTTCCCTTCCAGAAAAACACATGGCAAGCTCTGCAGGATTCTAGAACATAGTATAAATTTCATCAGCTCAAATTGAAAAAGACAGATGCCATTTCTGATGTTCTGTCATGAAAGTGTGGAGAAGGAGGAGGAATTATGAACCCAGAATAAGGGATTTCTGTGTCCCCAGCCAAAAGCACAAGGGACCTTAGTAAATCTTAAGTCAGCCACTTGGGTATATTCAGAACAAATATATCTCTAATTCTCTTGACACTTGCAGAAGTCTTACTTTTTATTTAATTTTTTTGTTTGTTTCTCAATAGCTACATGCAAAGAGATTGTGAAATATAAGTTTTCTTTTTATAACCTAAGTTCTTTTTCTACTGTTTCACTCTGAAATCCTAAATCTTCTCTCTTGGTTTTTTTATTTTATTGTTTGGTGGCACTAAGACTGAACCAAGGCCATTTGCTCTGTTATATCCATGGTATTTGTTTGTCTATTTGTTTGTCCTATTGAGACAGGACTTTCCTTAGATAGAAAATTTCCTCAGGTAATGTTCAAATTTGCAATCTTCCTGCCTCAGTCTCCCCAGCATAGTGAATACAGCCATATCTTGGTGGAAACTTTCTTATATACAGATATATTTGTATACAGAGTTTCACTCTATCTTAATCCTTGTGAAGGCTTCTTTCATAGAGACAAGGTTTTCATTTTTTTTCTACTGAGAAAACGATCTATCTTCACACTTACCATTTTGTCCTGTATTTATCTGTTAGTGTTTTGCAGTCTCATTCTTCCCAGTTTCAATTTACTTAACGCTCTTTTTGAAAAGTTAGTGATGTCCCAAGAGTATACCTTCATCCTAAGAATTTCTATGTCCTACCATGTATAAGACTAACCAAAGTATTGCACAATTCAATAAATTCTTACTCTTCACTTGCTACTTTACTTTCTTCATTTTTCAAAAATCAGTTGTGATATGCCACATATGTGTGAAAGAATCTTATGTAGCTTGCATCACAGCAGAAACTTTCAAATGTCACAGATTTTCAGTTCCTGTGCAATGAGTCAGGATGTCATTTATCATGGAAGCATTGAGAAATGCACATAGGTGAGCACATGTTTGTGTACTTCACATATCTGCACCAGTTTTCTAGACTGTTCTATATGTAAATGGCTGGCAGTTACTCAATATGCATTAGTGTTATTACGTATTATCTGTTTCCTGTGATAACCTACTTCCAACTGATTATTGTTCAGTAAGCTACAATTTTCTTACTAACATCAGTGATATAGATAATACAGATGATGATCTATTAAAACAGTTGTTTATAATGACTACCTTTACAATGTAATATGTGGAATTTTTTAAAAATACAAAGTTTCAGCATTCTATCAGAATGGAATTATTTCAAAAAATGAATTAAACAAATCAAGACCAAAAAAAAAAATTTGATTCCAGTATCCCTACAGAAATTAAATCACAGGTATTGGGGAATGTAGATGTAAATGTTTAAAAGTTGAATCTAATGGAACATGGTGGTTCAACATACCTGTTTTTAGTCAATATATAATTTCATGCCAAAATAAAATGTTGCCTTTGTTAAGAAAGTTAAAATACATACATTTACAAGTATTGTAATTATATAACAAAAAGTACTTAAATACTATGTTAAATATTACAAAATGTCAAGAAACAAATAATTGTGGAAAGATAGCAAATGTTTGTTGTACACCCATGGAAAATTTCACAGACAGTGATTAAATGCTGAGAAAAAAAGTAGTAGAATATAAATAGTGACAATTCCCACTCCTTTGGAACGTACTCGTGCCTTTGAGACATAATGAACCATTTGTGAAGTGTGACTATCCTCCCCCAGTGCACACAGAACTCCATGGTTGGTCCTGTGGCTCTCTTTCTCTTTCCAAAGAAGTATAGAGCCAAAGGAGCATCTACTCTTATTCCAGAATACCCAGTGCAGACACTTTATCATGGGTTGTCATCAATAGTAGTGGCATTATTATTCTCTTGAAGACATGTCCACATCACAGCAGAACTAATTTTGGAGTGAATAAAAAGATGAAAAATTCCCTGGCAAATCTGCTTAGTTTTCAAAGTGTAGATGATTCATTTTTGCACTGGTGGAACCATTAAGTATATATGAGACATGAAAAAGTGGATGACAAGAGAGTTATGCTTGGCAGAATGAAGGACATTAGATTACCCTATCATAGCCACATACAGAATGAGCACAGCACAGGTGTGGGAGGCACACGTGCTGAGTGCCTTCAGTCTCCCCTCACGGGATGAAATTTTTAATACTGAATGAAGGATGAAAGCATAAGATACTAAAATATCCAGAGAGTCCAGGCCCCCTAGCAGAATAATCACAACCAACCCATATATAATGTTAAATTTAGTGTCAGTACAGGCAAGGCGGATTATGTCCTGGTGCAGACAGTAGGAATGAGAAAGGACATGGGAGTGACAGAAGGAGAAGTAATCTAGACGAACCAAAATTGTGAATGGTGCAATAGCGCTCCTGAGCAAGGCTGCAGTCCCAAATCTTGATGATCAGTTTTTGGGGTGACAATGGTAGCATATCACAGTGGGTGGCAGATAGCTACATATCAGTCCAGGGCTATGGTCAAAAGCACAGATGATTCAGTGAGGGAGAAATTGTGAATTAAAAATATTTGGACCACACAGTTATTGAACTGGATCTCCCTAGAAATGGACCACAGCACCCTGAAAAGTGATATCACTGGGGGCAGGGACATGCCCATGTCGGTGAGAGAAAGCATGGCCAGGAAGTAGTACATAGGCTCATGCAGCCTGGGGTCTGTCCGGACAACATGCAGGATGGTGCAGTTGCCCGTTACTCCAACAAGGTAGAGGAGACAGAAGGGGATGGAAATCCAGTGGTGGAATTCTTCATAGCCAGGGACACCTGTGAGATAGAATGTGAATGGTAGAGAACTCCTGGTGTTTGAAGTTGCCATGGGGATGAGTGTTCAATCGCAGTCCAATACCACAGTCACATGCCAGAGAGGAGGAGATTTGATAAATCCAAGATCTGCATCATGAAAAGAGGGGAAAGGAAGATAACTGTTAGGAAGTATAGAGAATTATTTCAAATGAGAAGCGGAACAAGTGATAGAGGAGTGGGGAGGAAAGGAAGGTACCTGGATTGAAAACAATAGTGAAAGAATAAATAAATATAGAGCTTTTGTAGACCGACAGGGAAAGAATTGTTGGTAACAGTGGCAGAGGGATGTACAAGGGATAAAAATAATTGAAACATCTTATCTACACCTACAAACTCCCAGTGATAAATTCAGCCATTGTGTACTAAAAACATGTATTAACAACAAAAAGAAAGAAAGTAAGCTAAACCTCACTGCTCACCTCTCTATCCTTAATCCACACAACATTCATGTTTTCTTTTATCTTCATTTCATGGCTGGTTATTTTCAAACATCCATCTATGCTGGCCAGAATCTGCATTTATAAATCCAACATTCAAAACTATTCAGAATCCCCTCTAAACACGGATGGTTTTGGTAAAACTATGCAGACAGGGAAACATACATGCACACAAATTGTCAGCTAAATTTTATTGTGTAATTTTCTTTTAAATTTTGAGATCCAGGGGTAGTAGACCGATATTAGCCCTTTCAATGACACCTCTGTTGATTTGAGTTGTGTTCTTTATCTAACTCCACTTGATATTTTCCTTCAGGAAATAAAATACCATGGTAGGTGCATTTACAGAATACAGGGAAAACTGGATGGAATCACCCTTTGTGTTACTTATCTGTCCCCTGTTATATAACTGATGTCACAGGGCCCACTTTTTCTGATGATCAACTGTATTATCAGTGTTTCACTCTGTCACCGAATACACTAATTATAGCTTAAGATAAATTTTACTGAATTAATATATAAATTTTTATAGACAATCTTTAAATAAGATATATTAGTTAGAGAACATTCTAACATACCTGGCTATGATTTTAAAAATTTAAAAATTTCTCCTTTTGTTTCAAACTTGATAACTTGTTTAGAGATTAGTTTTGCCACCAAACCAAATTAAAGAAAGCAATGTCATAGGATTTATAGAAACATAGAGTAGAATTTCATATTAAAGAATAAAGAAATTTAAAAATTTCAATACAGCACTAGCCTATCAGCATCTGACTTTGATGCTACTTCATTCACATACAATCAGTTGAGAAAAATGCTTTCCCCATTCCTTCTATGATCAAGAGAAACATCTCTGAAGGAAGAAAGTTGAGCAGCCCCATAAAATCCAGCTTGTGCATTCTTTGCCAAGCATCTATGCCCTCTTTCATGTTTATAGGATAATTTACAATGCATGAAACACTTACTCCAACTAGTAAATGAACTGGCACATTACTGTGTGTAAATCTCCTTAGGCCTTCTGAAACTCTCACTTTTCATTTCCATAAGTTTCATGGACTTTAGCTCCATTTAATGGAGATGCTTAGTAATCACAATTCTCTGGGAAATAAATGACTAGCAACAAGAAATCAGAAAAGAAACTTCTGACTTTCTTAGGTTTATGTTGTCATTAGATTCTAGCTACATATCCTGTGACAGATATACCCAGCTGTGCTGTTTCCTGCACTCTGCCTTACAACTGCATCAAAGCACAGAACTCTGATCTTAGCATTTCTCTCTTCATCTCTTTTCTTGTTTGTGCTCCTCACAACTTTCAGTACATAGCTTTCCAGTCATTCCCATATATTCAATCCTTCAAGTATCTCAACCACCATCAGAACTAAGAAATCTGCTTTATCTCCTCTTCTCTGCTTAGTCAGGTCAGACCATTACTCTGATCCTGGGGTTTTGTCTATCACTAGGAAGAAAAAAGAATTTCATGGTTAATCAAAAGCAGAAAACTACCTTACTGAAGGCCCCCAGTTTGATTTATGCTTAGTTATTTTAAAGGCTTCTAACTGAGGCTTTATAAGAGGCTTGCCCCTCAAAGTTCTCGGCAACACTCTCTCATACTGCAGTCACATCACACTAGGAAACACAGTATTCTGGTTTCAATGTTTGGTGACTTTTTAATTACAGACAGTCTACACTAAGTTTGCTTCTTGGCCAATTGACGATAATAACAATTTGAAAGACTCATTCTAGGAATTAAAAAATACATTTCTATAGAGTGAGAAATTAGTGAAATTAGCATATTGATCACATCCAACATTATGTTTTGTGATAAAACATTTTAAAATATCAGTGCATAACAAGTGAATGTATGTACAGTAGGATAAAAACTTTAATCATGTGTGTTGATAACAAAGTGATGATGATGGTGGTGGTGGTGTGATGATCACAAAGATGAAGGAGGCAAATAACAACAATGACAATGGAGACAGTAGCAATTTTTAACATGCATGAAAAGAAAGGGCAGCAGAAATGCCCAGCACCTGGTGTCCTCTCGTGCAGAGGAACAACAAGAGAAGGCAAATCACAAAAATGAACTTAGGTAGCTGTGTGACAAAAATAGCCACTTTCTTCTCAATCTGATTAGTGAAATCACAGCAGAGACACAAACTGTGCCTTAATCTTTTCATTTTTTCCAGTATTAATCTGAAAATTATGATAGGCCTACTTGTGTGCTTGTTATTTGATTCTGTGATAATTTTGAAAGAAATATATCCAGGATAAAATGTGCACTTTTATCTAGACAATGAATGAGATCCTTGAGACTTCAGGGAGCTCGGAACTTGACCAGTCACACTAGTTATTCTGAAGTCTCTCTGTCTCTCTGTCTCTTTCTCTGTCTGTCTGTCTTTCTCTCTTTCTCTGTCTCTCTCTCTCATTCTCAATGATAACTAGTTTTTGTTATTCTATAAATCCTTATAGTGTGAAAATGTTTGACTTTATTATCCAACTCCTACTGTTCCTGATGATATCATTTCTGACTTCTGCACTTGTCTACCGAATTTCTTCCAGCATGGCCTAGAGAAAAGACAGGCAGTGTGTACACTTGGTGCATGAAATAAAGAGCCTACTTGACATGAAAAGTGGAATGGATACTTCTATATTTAACGTTATATTAAAGGCACTGATACTTGGGATTGGAAAGGACTTTCCTATTGGATGAATTGAAATCTCCTTTTGAAATTCCTGCTTTTTTATATCTGAAGATAGTCCTTCTCTTGGTGTAAATTACATGCCATGCATAGAAATCATTTCCTTTATACTCAAGACCATGTTAAGTCCTGTCTGTCTGAGAAGTCTAACTCGAGTTTGGAATTTATGAGCACTCCATGAATAATAAAGATGTTTTGATAAAAATATGTCCTGAATTTCAGTTAGTGCTGCCTCTTCCCTGAAGAAGTCTTTGCTGGTTCTCATACAGTGAGTACCTGCCATCCTGACTTTTGCTTCACAACATCTTCTGTGTTTTCCTGTGTCCTCTAACTTTTGTGATCTCCCCAAGAGTTACATAATTGAAGGAATGCTTCCTCTTGTCATTACTGAACGTTCTAGTCTTCAGTACAATCAAGATGAGCTAATATGGCTGCTTATATGTCTCTTAGAGATATATGACCCTGAGAAAAATGCAGGACTGTGGCTGTCACCCTATCCCTGACAATATTTCAGTTATGGGCTTTCCCCAAATCCTCTCTCTCTCAGGTCAGGACTTTAGTGCAATGTTACACTTAGGAATATATAGGAAGGAACGCTTCGGGAATTCTTGAGTGTTTACTGCCTCAATATCTGGAGTAGATGAAATAATGAAAATGAGATGAGATAGTGACTTGCATGCACAATATGAGAGGACATCATGGAACATTTAATGTGTTGTAGCCAATGACAGGAACTGCTCTGTAAGGTTTGGATGGGGGGTATTTCGTTCAGTATCAGCGAAGATGACTAATACAATCCTCAACATTCTCTATATTAAATTTTAAAAATTGATTCAGTGCCAACTTAGTGATTGTAAATTTCTACAAAAAGTAAGAGGATATTTCAAAAGCACAATTGAAGGCAAACTTGTATCTCCCCATGTTTTTAAGAGAAAAACACAAGCAAAACAACCAATTACTGTACATAAGCAATATAGAAGTATAATTTAAATATCTTTCACAATAGATGTTGGATAAAATATATCAAGGAAAAAGAAAAATAGTGATAAAATATAAAATACAAGGGCCTTGCTAGATGCACATTAACTGTAAGTTTGGCTGAATTAAGGTGGGAGAGGCCATCACACAAAAAATAAAGATGATGGAAAGTTTTCACTTTGCTGAATACCTTTCGCAGGTTCAAGAATAGCCTCAGATATTTCTGTAAAATGTGTGTTATTTACCCATAAAAAAGTCTTTAGAACTTCAACTAAACTTTCATTAAACCTGAACATATGCTAAGCAAAAAAAGCCCGATAAAAATCCACATCATTTTGTGATTGTTCACATACAAAATATCTAGAGTACACAAAAGTATACAGCATAAAATATATTGGAGGTTGCCAGAGACAGCTGGAGGAAATGCGGAGTGACTGTCAATTTTTGTATGCTATTTCTTTATTCTTGTGATTGAAATATTCTATGTTTAGACTGTAGTAATATTTTTAAAATTTTGTGATTTTTAAAACATGCTGATTTTACTCATATAAAGTTCAAATTCTACTTAGATAAATTGTATGTAAATTTTATAGAAAAAGGAAGCCTTTTTCTATTGGTTGTATGAATGTAAACTATTACCACCACTACTAATTTCAGTGTAGACATTCCTCAAATATCTAAAAATCAGTAATTCATCTGACCCAACCATTCCCCTACTAGATAGCTTTTGAAACATGTTAAAAAATCATATTGCAGAAATATATGCACACACATGTTTCTAAAGCACAACTCATACTGATCAACAGATGAATGAATAAAGAAAATATGGTATTTACACAACATGGAATACCACATTGCTATAAAGAAGCACAAACCTGAATAATTTTGTTGGAGGTAGCTTGAGACTGTAATGTTAAGGAAAATAAATCAGGTCCACATGTTTAAGTACCACATAGTTTCCCTTGCATGAGAAACCCACAGCATAAAAAAACAAATTAAAAGATAAAATCAAAACAAACAACAAAAAAAACCCCAAAACAAAGTAGATAATACACACACACACACAAGAAAAAAGAAATGAGATCTATCAGCCTGGTACATACATAATATACTATAAAATATGTGCATGTGTTTCAGTATTGCAATAATGGTGTAATTTGACAACCAAGAAAGTATAGATAATATGTGAATGTGAAAATCTTTATTTTTTCAAAAATAGATAGGAATGTTCTCTACTCTTTAACTAGTTTTCCTATAGGTTGAACACTGCTTTAAATAAGGTATATTCATTTAAAAATAGTAAAAGTTGAAAAAATCTGCATTGTAGGATTGTAAAATATTATGTGCTTGCTTCAAATTTGGAATTTCTATTTTCCTCCATATTTTATCTAAGAAAACACATAAACATGTTGCAAGAATTCATGCATATTGTGCAACATTTCATCAGATATTTAATATGTGTCTTTTCTCTCATTTTCCTTTCAATATATACTTATTTACCACTACAATATGTTATTAATAAATAATAGTAAACTTTTAACTAAATTTTTACTTTTAGTGAATATCTCTCCTTGTTGGTTTAATTTATATCATCTGCACATAAAGAGTAATAATCTGCATGAATTATAAAAAGATAAACAACCTATGTAAAATATGCACAATGCAAATGACAACTACGTAAAATCTCTGCCATCAAAACTATAAATAAAATTGTTACACATCAATATGAAAAATAAACTAACTCTTTTTTTAAGGCAGATTATTTGAGTAGTCATTTCATAAAAGCAGAAACACAAATGACAATGGATTGCATGAGCAGATTCTTAAACTCACTGCAAAGTAAACTAGAACAAAAAATTTCTGCTCATAAGCATGGTAGGAATAAAAAGTTATTGGAATTACTTAGGACAGATTTCATATAGACAGAAAGACTCTTCCACTGTTGGAGAGCATGTAATTGGTGATTATGATAAATTATAATTACTATTAACATTTATAATATTTGTAACTTTTAGCCAACCAGTTCTGCTCTTCATATTTTATGGTTTTAAAGTACTGAATAAAAATTAGCAAACATATATGAGTATCTAGCAATAGTGGTATTTAAAATTTTTTTCTTAGTATATATTTAAAATATTTAAATTACATTCATCCAGGCTGGTTGGTTCAGGTACACACACTTCATTTTCCATCCCCTTTCCCTCTCCTTCTCTCCCTTATTTTGTTCTCCATATCTTTTGAAAAATATCCATCTCCATGTTTTGCGTTCTTACAATTTTTTTCTAATATATTCATAGGATCATTTCCCTTAAAAGATAAATCAAATGATCTTGAAGCTGGGATTTTGATAGTGAAATAATACAGACATTCCAAAGGCTCATCAGTCCTGAGTTGACTGTGCATCTATGTGATGGAAACATTTTATAGCCTTTGAAAATGGTAAATACATTTTACATCATCAGTAAATATGGTTTGCAGTACGTTAGCTTAAAAAGAGTTTAATACACTATGGTTATAATTTTTGTGAAAAAAATAGTAAATTCATATTAAAGCAATCTGAACACCATATTGTTCACAGTGGTTATACATAGACGATGTGGTCAGGGTTCAGGCCCAATCTTGGGAGTTACCCTCACAAACATGTACACACCCACACACACATGCATACACCTGCACACACACATTCACCATTACCATCAGCACCTCACTCCACCCGTTAGGAAGTAACTGGCTTCTACGGTTTCTCATCTGACTCTGAACTAATTTTCAAAACGTCCTCCATCCAATGACATCACAGGAGTGAGACAGCAGGCATTTACACAGCAATTTACAACCACAATCACACTGACAGAAAAAATTTTTAATGTCTCATGAATCACACAGGTCGTGGACATACAAATAAATTAGGCATGTAATGTAGGGGGAGAGACCAGTTACATGAGGAAGAAATGGGAGGACAATGTGACGTTCCTTAGGAGAGCTGGGAAGCGGGGTTACAGAACAGAGCAGTGAAGTGGATAGATTCTGTCACAGCAGGACACAACTAAATAAATCCTGGAAGCTGAGCAGGAAATCATCTGCCAGAAAAGTGCAAGTGCTAATATTCATATTCAAACAAAGAGTGTGACATAAAATATCAAGCAGCTTATTTGATGCATAAAATGAAAGAAAGTTTAAATTTTAGGAAAAATAAATAAAACATAACATATAACAATGACAAGTTTGAATTTAGTTCTATAAAACTAATCCTGCTAACTAACTGAAAAATAGCTTGCATAAAAAGTCCAATACATGATGAACAAAAAGTGCCATATATTATTTCACATGAGATCTCTTCAAAGGTGGACAAGAAAAGTTTAACGACTTAATGGAAAGGAAGAAATACACTTAAGAACTCAAGATCGCTCCACATCTTGGAGATTGAGTAGGGCTATTTCTGGAGGTGGAGAGTAATGTCAAAGGAAATGACAGGGGTGCTGACTTGCCCAAGTGCATGACTAAGAGGAGCTTTTGCATAATTAGGGACATGCTGAGAAACAATACCTTCCTAAAAAGTTTTGTTGTTATTCTCATTTTAAACCTATAAAATTATGAAGAAGTGTGAGAACCTCTTTTTAGAATGTGTACCTAAGTTCAAAAGCTTTTATACTTTTCCCTTTTTTACCTTATTGATAAGCAAATATTTCGTCTCATCAATAGATATGTAAAGATTTATCAACAGATAAACTGCTTTCCAAATTGTTTATGGATCAGTTAAATTCATGGCACTCCTTTAACTTCTAACTATTTAAATTGTATTTCTCAAAGAAATGGATATTCAGTTGCATTATGCTTACTTACAGCATGTAAATACAATCACAATATTTCAAATTGGAATACTATAGCCTAACCTGCACTCCACACTTCAGTTAAACAAGAGTCAACATTGACTCTGCCTCAGCACTCTTTGTTTCTAATCTAACTGGGGATCGCTCTGCATTTGAATTCGGTGTCTCTTTAGTCTTGACTCTGCAGCAGCCCCTCAGCCTTTCCTTTCCTCTCTTGACAGTGAAATTTCTGAATAACAGACATCGTTTATTATGCCTAATTTCCATCATTTGTGTTCATTTGATATTTGTTCATTGTTAAGGTGCAGGTTCCAGAGTTTTTCTAAACATTTCTTACCAAAGAATAAATTGGCCTTTCTCTGTTCACTATACTGATTTTCTGTTTTCTAAACGTAATGTTAGTTTCAGTCACTTGGGCGCTGGGTATGCTCTCCTGTGGTTCATTTCAATGTTATTTCACAGAAATCTGAGAAGGGAGATTTTGATACTCTTTGAAAAGTTTCCCTCCTACAATTCTATTTTATTGATTAACTTCCAAAATCATCATATCTTATATATTTTTGAGTATTATACTCTAAGGGAGATTTTAAACTCTATTTATTTGCATATTTTAGTCATATCTGTATGATCTTACAGAATTGGACTTCACAATGGACTATAAATAATTATCAGTATTATTTTGTTTATTATAAAAAATTCCTTAAATTTTGTTTGAAAGAGCCTCTCCAAAGTCTCTCTTGGATCCTTCCGGCATGATCGGATCACATGTTGGGCAATTTCCTTCATTCATATGTTTCCAAATTGTTTTACTACTTTCCAAAACCAAGTCACAGAACCACTATTTTCTAAAGAAGTTTTCTCTTTCTAAATGAGCAAAATTATCTAGAAACCAAGACCTCAAGAAAAATGTTATTCATGGTCACTGTTTACCTCTTAATTTTGGTTTCTGGGCATATGTGTAGGATATTTTATAAGTAGTTGTATGCATGTGCATGTCTGTGAAAAATACTGAATTAATCATTTTTCAGTGGAAATCTAGGTCACTAAAGTTCATTTAAGAATCAAACTTTTTTCATAAAACTAGCTTCCTAAACAGTATGTAAATTGGTTTTCATTTTCCATAATCATTTTTTCCCATTATGTGAAACCTAAGATACACAAGAATTAATTTCTATATGGTCAACCTGAATCAGTGTCAAAAGTAAACATAACCGATGCTCAGTATTTGTTTAAACAATTTTTGAGTAATGACAGTGACATATGTAAATCTTAACCATGCATTGTGGAAAATATAATTTTCACGTTTTGTCACAATGCAGAAAATTTCTTTCCCTCCTGAAATATTTATCACCTTGTCTTTTGCAGAGTAAAAACCTGTTTTTCTTTTTCTCTTTCTCTTTCTCCTCTTCCTTGATTCTTGTCTCCTCCTCATCCTACTTTTCTTTCTTCTCTTTTTATTCTCTTCCTTTTCCTCCTCTTCCTCTTTATCTTTGTCATCTACCTCTCCTTTTTTTCTTCCTCTTCCCACTTTTCTATTTCTCTGCTTTCACCTCATTCTCTTCCTCATATACTTCCTGCCACCTCTTTCTTCTTCTTTCGGAAAATATTTGGAACTGGAATCCAGGACTCAAAATTAAACTACATTACCAGCTTCTTTAATTTTTTTGTCTTATCACAGAATCATGCTAAATTGCTAAGGGACTAAGCTTGAACCTGCAACCATCCTGCCTCAGCCTTGCAGATTACTGGGAGCAAAGGAGTGTGCCACATTGTCTGCTCATTTCTGAAAATTTCAATTTAGATTGATTTTATCTGTTCTAGAGCATCAACTATAACAGAAAAAAGATGCAGAGCTAAAAAAAAATGTAGGTTTTTCTTCCACCTGCATCAATCATTTTCTTCGTTGAAATCAGCCCTGCTAAGAATTACAATGGTCTACCAAAAGGCCTCTTATGAACTTTTGAGGAATAAAATCCTTGAAAATATGAATACTGTCAAATTATATAATATGGATTGACTCTATCCCCTTCCACAAAAAGTGTGTTACTGGGTGAATTGAGGGAGATTATGGGAAGAGAATGATTAAAGATTGTTTTGTTCATGTACAAATTTAACAAAGAGAAACCCACTGATCTGTATAATCAATATGCACTAATAAAAATTGGGAAGAAAGAATGATGCACCTCAAAAATTAAAAGGATGCCATCCTTAAAACACTGGTGAAGAAATGGAAATATTTAAGGTGGAATTTCATAGCTAAGCAATATAACTGTCAAAACTGAATATAGCTGTCAAAAATGAAGAGTCTTATAAGCAAATAAAAGAGGAAATACTTCAAAATCATCATAACTTTTGGGAGAAAAACTGAAATAGCTGTCAAAAAGTCTTGGTAAAGAATTCAGAGCATAATTAAGAAGAACTTGATTTTTCTAAACTAAATAAATATTTACTCATTTGATTTAAAACTCAATAAGAGGATTTTGCTAAATGTACAAAGAAAATAATGTAGCAATTTACAGAAATAAAATACAAGAGGAAGAACAGTGGAACAAAATTCTCTCTTTTGTTAAATACTAACTATAAGGATAATCATGTGTCATCTGTTAGATCATCAAGGGCTACAAATGTTGGTAGTTATGGGGATGATTAGGAAAGCAAGCACACTATTTTGCATTGCAGATGCTGATACAATGTTTTTGGAAGTTATTCTTGGGCTTTCTAGAAATCCAGAAAATTAGTATTTGTAGAATTTTTTTCTTTTTCAAAGAGTTTTATGTCCAATAATTCAACATGTAAATTTTTTGATGCAAGTGTGTGAGGTGGTACACACTTCTGGCTAAGCTGTTTTCCTTGCAGGTGCTCATTTTTAAAAATTTTTTATTTGATGATCTCAGATCAAAAGTGGCCCTTACAAAATTATTCTGCTGGAACAATATAGTCTCTCAACTAGATATTTTATAAGGATATTGCTAATGGAAAATGGTGTAAATATTTTGTAGCTTTGCAATCTCTTTCTTTGTTACCCATGTAGGCCCACCCACTTCAGAATAATTACCAGAGCTAGTAATTGCCAAATCTATTTCAAAACTTGGCTAAATAATCTTAAAACTGTAGAAAGCCAGCCCCTCCTTTTTATTTCTATACAGTTCTTTTTCAGTTGAATATTTGCAATCAATTGCATAGAAACTCTAACTTTTAGATGTATGCATGGAAACCATTGTCATGAATGAAAAAGTGATTTGCAATGAGCACTGTGGTTGACACAGACAATTGCAGCTACTTGTTAGGCTGAGATGGAAAGATCATGAGAAATGCCATTTCATGTAGTTAGTGAGACCAGGTCTAAAATTAAATCTTAAAAGTGTTAAATTTTTAGTGATACAACTCAGGTTAAAGTCCTAGGTTCAATTTTCACGACAACAAAAAAAGAAATGTTTTTCATCCTTCTAATTAATTGACCTAAGATACAGAAAGGACTTTACAATTATTATTATTAGAATTTTGTAACATTTTTGAGAAAAATTTATTTCACCATGTTTCAGTGTACAAATATATCTAATGATATGATCAAGTTTTACTTTCTTGTCCATAGAGCCCAAATTATTCATCATTCATTATTCATCATTTTTCTCTTTACATGGAAGTTTGCTTAATCCTGATGAGAACATGAATCCTGGTGCTATGCTGGTTTTACTCCTAAGGAAATGATGTTATCTAAAACTAAATTACCTCTCAGTAACTCTTCAAAAACTCTAATACAAACATAGACCTAGATCCCCCAAAGACAGCTTCTATATTTATACTGTAATCATCCTCATAGGAATCTGACTGTGCTAACTACATGAAGGCAGTGAACATATCCATCAGCCTGTGATATGTGTCCCACTGTTTCACACTTAGGCCATGATTGCAGTCTGATAAATCAGTGCATGGCATCAATACAGATGTCAACATTTTCTGTTACCTTACAAATAATATATGATCTTAGATTTTTAGGAGCAATCACCTAGCTCTAGGATTTCATGTCATTATTCCTAGACAAACACTTCACATCTTTGTTAGTAAAAGGGCCTACTCATATAAAATCATGTCTCCTTACACCCACTGAAAGAGTATTCTGTCCACACACATGGGAATGATTTTCTTTTTTTTTTTTCTTTATTTAAAGAGAAAAAAAACAGGAAAAAGGTAGAAATATTACAGAATTTCAAGAAAAGAAGATAAATAGTAAGAAAACACTAATTGATACATTACATATTGTTCTTTTAGAAATAGTTATTGAAGTTACAGAATTAAAGCACACAAAGTGGACACTAAAGCAGTGAGAGTGCAAACAGATCTGTTCAACAATCCAACAAGAACCTAGAAATATGGTCATCAATCCCACACACCTAAACATACATGCAGCTATATCTTTTATAGTGCTTCCTATTTCTTGAAGGGATAAATCCTCCACTGAAACATTGTATTTGAAGAAAGACTGACAGCTACATACAGTTTTACTGTCCACATTTCCTATTCATATTTTCGCTACCTATCACTTTGTATCCTGGAATCAAAACATAACAAACTGGCCCTGAATCAATACCCACAGCTTCCTGACGCTGTTGGTTTCAAGCAGGGGACTAAAGAGATGTCTTTCTATGGTCTGTTGGCCATTTCAAAACTTGGGCAGTGAAATGGTCAATTCATTAGAAAGGAACAACTTACTACTATTAAAAATTAACTTACAGCCAGGTGTGTGGCACAGGCCTGTGGCCCCAGCACTGGGAGGCTGACGCAAGAGGATCACTGTGAGTTTGAGGCCAGCCTGGCCTACCTAGTGAGACTTTGTCTCAAAAAACAAATAAATCTACTCCCCTCCCTGGCGAGCAGATGTGAGCATGGCAGGCTGCAGTGGCCCAGGGCAGGAGCCACTGGCGTGTCCTGAAAGCCGCACCATGCTGGGACCTGGGGCTCCAGGAAACCAAGAAGCCACTCCCCTCCCTGTTTTGTTTAATTTCAAAATACATGAAAGTATGGACAGCTATTTTGAAGAGAATGAGAAACACTATGACAGTCATTAGTGACTTCCCTATTGTCTGGCTTTGAAGACCTAAAACACCTTCCTCATTCTGTTCCGATCAGTTTTATACTATATTGTTTTGTATGAATTCTCTGTATGTGAAGATATGGACAACTATTTGGAAGAAAACAAGAGACAATATGATAGATAATGAAGATCTCTTGTTGTCTAGCTTTGAAATTTATATCTCCTACATTGCTTTCTTATGTCCTATTTTGTGCTGGTTTGCTGTCTTTAATTTTACCCCCTTTTAAATAAAAAAGATGATAAAAGAAAGAAAACATAATAAACAGAACCTTTGTTACCTTGCACGATACTCTCTAGTTGCTGTGTCCCATCACTTATCTGATACTCTGTGCTTATACTTCTTTGGCCACACATTACTCATTAAGAATTAGGTTACCTAACTGAAAAACAAGATTCTCTCTTTTTTTCCCCCTTTCCCTGCTTTCTTTCCCACCATCTTTCTAAACTTTTCTCTTTTCTTCTTTCAGAAATACCTCAATCATAAACTCATAGAGATACGTAGCAAATTTTTTACTACATTAGTGTTGTGTTGCATAAGATTTGTAATATTGTGATTTTCTTTAGCACTTGAACAATTCAGACGCAAATGTTGGAGGCAATGTAAAAATTACTGATACACTGAATTCAACACTTTAATACAATTTGTGACCACAATTATCCAGAGATCTTGGAAATATTTAACTTTTCATAATTATTTTAATGGGGTCCAAAAAATTTTCCAGGTAAGATCATACATAAGAATCTCTTTCTTCACTGTTTTAATTAGCCAAGATTTTCAAAACTAACAGAATGAAGAACTTGTCTTGAATGCCTAGACACTGCAGAATAATGAGCCTGGTGTGCATTTCATTTCAGTGACAGGCATGTTCTTCATGAATTATTACAGAGAAAGATTCTCAAAGAATAACTAGAACAGGGATTAAAAACTAACTGGGAAAAAGACATGAAATATGTTCCCTATTTTGTTCCATTTATATTCTTTACTTTCAACCCTTAGGTGGGAGGCAAAGCTTCTTACTGACAGCCATCATACCCTAGCATCATCCAATGGAAAAATGCTGAATGTCAATTCTTGTAAATGGAAAACTTTAGTATCTCAAATAATGTGGGTTGGTGTTCTCGTTTTGCTCTGAAAAATGGTTACATGGCACAAGGAGGAAAGGGCAGAGAATAATGAACAGCACATTTTTACCACAGTAATATGGATCTGCTTGGTCTTCATACCATAGACAAGTGGGTTGAGGAATGGAGGAACTAGCAAATAAAAGCTAGAAAAGAGGATATGGATCCACTGAGGGATGTGAGAGCCAAACCTGTGTGTGAAGAAGGAGAATAAGGCCAGGAGGTAGAACTGGAGGAAGACATAGATGTGAGCAATGCAGGTGTTGAAAGCCTTCAGCCTAGCCTCCTTCTGCGGCAAATTAAAAACTGTGATGAATATCTGGATATAGGACAGTGTGATGAATGTGATGTCAAACCCTGCAACAGTGAAGGCCACAAATAAACCATAGATTTTGTTGACACTGACATTTCCTGCAGCTAGTTTCACAATGGCCATATGCTCACAGTAGGAGTGGGAGATGACTGTTGTGTGATAAAATTGGAACCGACACTTTATCAGTAGTACACAAGGGGCCACAAGAATGGCAGCCCTCAGGGTTACAGCAGCTCCTATTTGAGTGACCAGCTGGGTTGTGAAAATGGTGGCGTGTCTCAGCGGATAGCAGATCGCCACATAACGGTCAAAGGCCATGGCGAGCAGGATGCCAGACTCGGTGCACTGAAAGGTGTGGATGAGCCACATTTGAAATAGGCAGCAATCAAAATCGATGTCTGGCAAATGAAACCAGAAGACTCCAAGCATCTTGGGCATAATGCTGGTAGCAAGCACAATGTCTGTGGCACCTAGCATGGCTAGGAAAATGTACATGGGCTGATGGAGACTGCGCTCTGACCTGATGATGACCAGAAGCAAAGCATTTCCAGTCATAGCGGTAACGTACATGGCACAGAAAGGGATTCCGATCCAGCACTGCACAGACTCTAGACCTGGGATCCCAATTAGCGTCAAGACAGAAGGCATGAAGACTGTAATGTTGGAGAGCGACATGGTGTTCTTGGGCCTCCTAATGTCAGTAGAATAAGATCCACACAGCTACTTTGTGTTCTTTTGCAAATCTACCATACTGAATCTGTTCGATACTGGTGGAACTCTTAAGATCATCTACGTCACCTCATTCATACAGTTGAAGAGAGAAAACAACTCTATAGGGACACATTACTGCTTTCAGTGAGGGTGTTCAGGCATAATCTGCCACGGTGAGATGTTTTGTACCTGAGAGAACGACTGCCTTCGATTCAGAAAAGTCACCTGGGGCCAGGCCAGGCTTATGATCCTCTATTATTTTGAGACCTGTGGATGAATAAATTAGACTCATTTATTTTGTAGGTTTTTTTTTTTTTTTTTTTGCTGCCTCCGGGATGGAATTCACATCCTCACATTTACAGAGTGGGACCTTAGCCAACTAAGCTAAACCCCGGAGCTCATTTACTTTTATTAGAAATTCAAAGTGTCATTGGATACTGATATGTCTTGATGTCCTGCCTGTTCTCCTAATAGTGCTCTCATTCCCATCATCTTTCAGTGAGGAGCAGTCAGTTTGGATCGGTAAATTTTCAGACATGACTCATGTATTAGTGTAAAGTGAACTGTATCAAAAAGAGTGGAGATAAAAATAGTGCAACTCCATAACAGAATATAAACCAGGTTTGATGGTGCTCACCTGAAATCCAAGAAATCTGGTAGGCTGAGGAATTAGAATCTCAAGACTTAATCTCAAATTTTAAAATGGTGGAAAGGTTGAAGTTGTGGCTCAGTGTAAAGGCCCGAGGAATAATATCGTGCTACTAAGTACCACAATAAAGAAGGAAAGACCAAGACAGACTGAATAAAACGAAAAGAAAAAAGGTATAGAAGAAATAAAAGATGAAAGAAGGAAAGAAAGAAAGAGAGAGAAAGGGAGGAAGGAAAAAAAGGAGAAAGAACAAGGAAAGGAGGGAAGAGAGGGAGGAAGCGAGGGAGGGACAGAGGATAAATGTATGTGTCTATATCATTTGTATCTATATATAACTTCAAAATTGTAGTGGTAAGACATATGGCATAGGATGTTGGAAGATATCCTTTCAAAGTATTTTGAACAAAATGCTTTAGAAAAAAATAATTAAGTATTTTTCCAAATTTTCAGTTTTCTTCTTTTGCTTATTGGTGCATCTTTGCAGTACTCAGTGATTAAATCTACTCTGGTGAACTGATACTTGTTCGGTGATGCCCAGTATGAATGTTGTTTAATCAAAAGTCTCACTTGTTAAAAATTATAGGTTTTAAGCCAAAAAAATTTTAAACATGTATTAGAGATTTATCGATGGTTTTGTCAGAATAGTACTAGGCTATTTTATTTATTCCTTGATTTCTAAAAATACTCTATATTTCAGCAGGCTCAGGAATCTGCTCAACTTATATTTCATAATGAAATTCTACCACAAATTCCATAATTATCTGGGTCTAATTACCCTAAACATTCTTTAAAACATTAAAGCCAGCAGCAGACATTTTATGATGGGAAAGCTCCATCCACTGACAAGAGTTGATGATAAACTGCTCAGGTAACTACAGTACTATGGCTTGCCTAGGATTACTCTCAAATTCTTAGTCCTATGATATTGCTATTCATAGGTCACTGACTCTTTCTAATAGTGATAAGTTTTTACATCTCCCAAAGGTAATCAGAGGTAAAAGAGCAATTTTTTAGCTATCATCTCCTGACTTACTCCAAGTAACGAGCTGACCCATGAGCACTGCCCTACAGATACACATGTACAGAGGTGGTACTTAGGGAAGCATGTTAATATCTAGTTAACTGAGTTGCCTGGCTGTTAATGCAAAAGCTGGTGAAGACAACTATGGAGGAAAAGCATCAGAATATGCAAACTTACTGTCTAGGTGTGGTCTGTGAGCTGGCTTTGTTCTTACCAGGTGTCTGAAGAGTACTATGAGTTGTTATGTCATTTTCACTCCTCACTCACTCACTGATGCTCTTTCAGAGATTTCTGTCTCATTTCTCATTTCTTCACTCTTTGTGCTGAGTGCTCTCTGTAATGGCATCAACGTGGTGTCAATCAGAGAAAAAAAAATTGGTATGTTTATTACAAAGAATTTCCTTAAATTTTGTTTGAAAGAGCCTCTCCAAAGACCCTTTTGGGCCCTTCTAGCAGTATCAGATCTTATGCTGAACACTTCCCCACTTTCTGATACAGTACATGATTCCATCTTATTTGTTTTTGACAAACCTAAGTCACAGAACAATTATTTTCCAAGGAAACCTGATCTCTCTCAGTGAGTAAGTTTATCTAGAAACCAAGATCTGAGAAGTATCATTTATTGCCACTGTTAAATTGTTAGTGATGCAGCTCAGTGTAAAACTCGGAGTTTGAGTCTCAGCACCAAAACAAGAAAAAAATAGTATTTTGCATCTTTCCAATTAATTGATCTATATTACAGAAAATAATTTTTATAATTAATAATATTATTATTTGAATTTTGTAAGATTTTTCAGAAATTATTTGTTTCAAAATATTTCCATGTGCACATCTACCTAATCACATGATTGAGTTTTACTGTCTTGGCTGTGTAGTCTAAATTATTCATCATTTTTCTCTTTACATGAAAATTTACTTAATCCTGATGAGAACATTTACCCTGGAGCTGTACCAGTTTTACTCTTAAGTAAATGATGTTATCTAAAAACAAATTACCTCTCAGTAATCCTTCAACAACTCTAATACATACACAGACCTAGGTCAGCCGATGACAGCTTCTACATTTAGACTGCAATCACCCTCAGCAGCCAGAGGAATCCGACAATGCTAAGTCCATGAAGGTAGTGAAAATATCCATCAGCCTGTGATATGTGGTCCACTGGTTTGCACATAGGCTGTGATTATAGTCTGATAAACCAGTGCGTGGCATCAGTACAACTTACATTTTCTATAATCTTTAAAAATTATATATGATTTTAGATTTTTAGGAACAATCACCTCGCTCTAAGTTCTCATGTCATTAGTCTTTGAAAAACACTGTGCAGCTTTATTAATAAGACAGACTGACTCATATAAAAGCATGTCTTTTTACACTCACTGAGAGAGTATCCCGCCCTCTCCCATGCGAATGATTTTCTTATAGGGATAAAGTCTCCACTGAAACATTGTATCTGAAGAAAGACTGACACCCATGCACAGCATTAAAGGCCACATTTCCTAATATTTTTTCTATCTCTCACATTGTGTCTTACAATCAAAACATACTAGAGATACTCCCTGTTACCCTGAGCTATATTCTTTAGTTACAACATCCTATCCCCTACCTGATATTCTGTGTCTCTGCTTCTTTGGTCACACATCACTCCTTAAGAAGCAGTTTACCTAACTAAAAGACAAAATTCTTTTTTCCTCTTTCACTGCCTTCTTCTTTCTCAGCTTCCTTTGTATTAGTTCCGGTTCTTTTCTTCCAGAAAAACCTAAGCTATAAACTCATAAAACATAAGATATGTATCAATTTTATTACTGAATTACTATTATCTTGCCTAAGATTTGTAATATAAAGACTTTCACACTTGAAGAAATAAGATGCAAAAGTCAGAGATAGTGAAAAATTATTGATCCAGTAAATTCAATACTTAGATCCCAAAATATTTGTGACTACAATATCCCTGTGACCCTGGGAAAATTTATTTTTATAATGACTTTAATGGGATCCCTAAAAATTTTTCCCAGAGACCAGATTTAAGAATTTCTTTCTTCACTGTTTTAATTAACCAAGATTTTGAAAAGCAACACTTTGAATACCTTGTATTCAGTGCCTGGACATGATAGAATGATGAGTAAAGAGAGAATTTCAGTGCAGTGACAGTTGCGTACTTCATGAATTCTTCCAGAGAAAGATTCTCAATGGAGAACCTTTTGCAGGGATTAAAATCTAAAAAGGAAAAACAGATGAAATATGTTCACTATTTGTTTTATTTATATTCTTTCTTCTCACTCCTTATGTAGGAGGCACAAGCCCATTGAATGATGGCTGTCATGGACTATGGCCTTCATACTGACTTCAAAATGTCACATGCCAATTCCTGTAAACAGAAAACTTTGATATCTTAAATAATGTGGGTTTATGCTCTTGTTTTGCTCTGAAAGAAGGTTATATGGCTAAGTGAGGAAAGGGCAGAGCATGATGAATGCCATATTTTTACCATGTTAATGTGGACCTGATCATCTTTACGCCATAGATAAGTGGGTTGAGGAATGGAAGGATCAGTGCATAAATGCTGGAAAAGAAGATATGGATCCACTGGGGGATATGGGAGCCAAACCTGTGTGTAAAGAAGGAGAAGAAGGCCAGGAGGTACAACTGGTGGAAGACACAGATGTAAGCAATGCAGGTGTTGAAAGCCTTCAACCTAGCCTCCTTCTGGGGCAAATTAAAAACTGTGATGAATATCTGGATGTAGGACAATGTGATGAATATGAGGTCAAACCCTGAAACAGTGAAGGCCACAAACAAATCATAGATTTTGGTGACCTGACATTTCCTGCAGCTAGTTTCACAATGGCCACATGCTTGCAGTAGGAGTGGGAGATGACTGTTGTGAAAAAATTGGAACCGACACTTGATCAGAACTAGGGATGGAGTCATAAGAATGGAAGCTCCTATTTGGATGACCAGCTGGGTTGTGAAAACGGTGGCTTGCCTCAGTGGATAGCAGATCACCACATAACGGTCGAGGGCCATGGCGAGCAGGATGCCAGACTCTGTGCACTAAAAGGTGTGGATGAGCCACATTTGAAACAGGCAGCAATCAAAATCGATGTCTGGCAAATGAAACCAGAAGACTCCAAGCATCTTGGGCATAATGCTGGTAGCAAGCACAATGTCTTTGGCTCCTAGCATGGCTAAGAAAATGTACATGGGCTGGTGGAGACTGCGCTCTGACCTGATGATGACCAGAAGCAAAGCATTTCCAATCACAGCAATAAGGTACATGGCACAGAAAGGGATTCCGATCCAGCACTGCACAGACTCTAGGCCTGGGATCTCAGTAAGTATCAAGACAGAAGGCATGAAGACTGCGATGTTGGAGAGCGACATGGTGTTCTTGGGCCTCCTGATCTCAATAGAAGAAGATCCACACAGATACTGCAGATCTACCTTTTGTTTTTATCCAAATCCTTCATATTGAATCTGTTTGGTATTGGTAAAACTCTAAGATCATCTCAGGCACCTCATTCATGTTATGAAGGGAAAAGTTAACTCCACAGGGTCTCATCACTGCTTTCCAAGAGGGTGTCCATGCGTTTTCTGCCACAGTGAGTTGCTCTGCACATGGGAGAATGATTGCCTTTGATTCTGCACAGTCACCCGGGACAAGGCCATTCTGCTGTTCATCTATTAAACTATTTCAAGAATTGTAGATGAAATAATCAGACTCATTTACTTTTTTGAGAAATTCAAAATATCATAAAATACTTACATATCTCTTCATGTCCTGCCTTTTGCTTGTTCTTCCTTTACTACTCTCATTCTAATCATCTTTTAGTGAGGATCAGTCAGTTTGGATCAGCAAATTTTCAGTTATGACTCATATATTACTGTACAGTGTGCACCATGAAACACAGTATAGATAGAAATAGTTAAAACTCAATAACATAAGTCAGGCATGGTGGTGCTCACTTGTAATCTCAGAACTCTTTTAGGCTGAGGAAGCAGAATCTTAAGACTTTATCACAAGTTTTTAGAATTTGGGAAGGATAAAGTTGTGTTTCACTGTGAAGGCTTTAAAATTAATACCTAGCACCACAATAAAGAAGGAAATACCAAGAACAAAAGAAATAAAAAAGAATGAAAGAAACGTGAAAAAAAGAAACAAGCAAGTAAAAAAAAAATAAAGAAAGAAGTAACAATTTCCAAACCATAGTAGTAAAACACATGGCATAGGATTTTTGAAGAAATATTTTGAAACTATTCTGAAAGAAAATGATTTAGAAAAGATAATTCAAATTTGTTTCATGTTTCCGGTTTCCTTCTTTTGGTTATTGGTACTTATTTGTAGTACACAATCATTACATCTACTGTGGTGAATTGGTATACATACATAACACATCTATGAACTTTTGATCGGTCTGAGCCAATGGTCTTTGCCATTTTCAGTTTCTACTTTACTTTCACTACATTTCCAAAAGCTGACATTTTTACAATTAGTTGTCAGCTTAAAATGGCTAAAAGTCTATAAAATCGTATAATACACTACAGAATCCTACAAAGAAGAAATCCCTAAGAAATAAATTAATGGACAAATATAATTTACTTGTTGAGAGATCACATTCATAATGAAAGGCAAATATAGGAAAAAAGGGTGGATGCATAATTTATTCAGAATAGAAGCTAATGTTTTGACTTTAACCTTCCCAGAACTATGATTAGTGTGAGATGTGCACCTTAAAGTTTTAGTAGTTTATAATGAAATATTTTTATTTTGTGATCTTAGCTATAAGATATCAATAAAAAAAGTGTTAATGAGATTTATTTTAAAAAGCCAAGTATAGTACTAGTGAAGGAAAACAGATGTTGGGATACCAGACAGTTTTTGAACGTGAACTTCATAATAACTTAGGAAAGTTTAATCACTTCTAAATTTCTCTAGTGACTGAATTTTCTCAAAACTGTTTTGTGATGCCCAGTATGTAAGTGGTTTAATGAAAGTTCTCACTGGCTAAAAATTACTGGTTTTAAACAAAGAAATATTTATCTGTGTATTAATTTATCAATGGTGTAAAAAATAGGCTATTTTATTTATTCATAGACGTTCTAATGAATTTCATGATTAAAACAACCTCAGGAATAGTGAAACATATTTCATATAAAATTGTATCAGTAATTTCATAAGCCTAGTACTATAGTTTGCACAGGTTTGCCCACAAAAGCTTAGCTCTATAATATTGGTATACATGGGTGACTGACTTTTTCTAACAGGGGCAAATTTTTGTCTTTTCCACAGATAATCAGAGTTAGAAGGGCCAATCTTCAGCAATCATTTCCTGACTTATTCCAGAGTAACCAGCTGACCCATGAGCACTGCTGTGCTGATACATGTGTACAGAGATGGCAATTGAGGGGATCGTGTAAGTATCTAGTCACCTGAGTTGTGTGACTGGTATTGCAAAAGCTGATAAAGACAAATTATGGAGGGAAGCCTTTAGAACATTGAAATTTACTCCCTGGATGTTGTCTGTGAGCTGGCTTTGTTCTTACCAGGTGTCTGAAGAGTACCATCAGTTCTTCAGGCATTTTCACTCATCATTCACTCACTGATGCTCTTCCAGGGATTTCAGTCTCATTTCTTCACACTTCGTGCTGTGTTTTCTCTGTAATGGTATTTAGATCATGTAAATCGGAGAGTGTGAACATTTTGGGGACACCTTCTCATACTGGTGAACAGAGCTGTAATTCACATGCTCTTTTCCTCTCTAAGTCTGTCTGAGACCCCGCTTGCTTGATCCCCTTCCAACAAAACTTATGACAAGGTCTGCAGCATTCTAGAACACTGGCTAACAGAGCTACAGAATGTCACCTCTGATGTTCCCTGATGAAAGACTGGAGAAGGTGGAGGACTTATGATCTTGGAATAAGGGACCTGCTTCTCTCTCACCAAAACCACAAGGGACATAAATCAATATTAACGTAACCCTCTTGGGTTCAGTCATATCCAATATGCCTGTAATTCTCTTGGCAATTACAGAGGTCTCGCCCTCTTTTGTTCGTTGTTGTTTTTTCTTTTCCAAAACCTGAATGCAGAGGTGCTGTATAAGTTGTATTTTTATAATCTCTGTTCCTTTTCTACAGTTTTTATATAAAATATAAATTTATCTTTCTTGGATTAACAAAAATCCTTTGAGGCACTAAGGCTGAAACAAAGGTCTTAAAACTGAGCTATAGTTGTAATGCTTGTTTATTGAGACAGGACTTTTCTAAGAAATCAAATTTCCTCAAGTGAAGTTCAATTTTCAATCTTTTTTTCCTCAGCCTCCCTGAGTGGTCATTGTAGTCACACCTGGGTGTAAAGTACTCTTAGATACCATCATATTTGTGCACAAATTTCACTAAATCTTAAAAAAAATCTTGTGATAACATCTTTCATGGAGAGTTTTTCATTTATTTCTCACAAGGAAAAATCTGTCTTCATACTTAATACTTTATCCCATATTTACCTGTTTGTGTTCTCAGGCTCATTCTTCCCAGGTTCACTTTACTTAGGCCCTTTTTGCAGATTCTGTCATGTCTCAGGTATGACCCACCATAACAGACATTGCCAACTCCTACCATGTAGACGTCCAGTGAAGTTGTGGCATAATTCAATAAATTTTTTTCACTCTTTACTTGCCACTTTGCGTCCATCTTCTTTCAAAAATCAATTGTGATATGCCACATATGTGTCAAAGTATCTTCACATATAGTTTGGATCACAACACAAAAATGAGTAAGTCACAGTCTTTCAATTCCAGTGCTGTGAGTCAGGAGGTCATTTTCCATGAAAGCATTGAGAAACATACACTGGCGAGCACACATCTGCGTGCTTCACGTCTGCACTAGTTTTCTACAGTGTTCTGTTAGTAAATGGCTGAGAGGCACTTGATGAAATGTCAAAGCACTGCTTTCCTCGGGAAGACCGGAAGTGGTAGAGAGCACTCACAATGGATTCCGGGGAAAATACAAGGAAAAGATGAACATGAAAGGAATCTGATATGCTCCTCTGAATTTCCGCTGTGAAAGAAAGTGAAAGAAATATGAGCTGATGCTGGGCGGACTTGACTCAAAGACCATATCGGCAGCTAAGATAATCTTCAGCCTAATCTTGAGTCATAAACAAATAATTTCAACTAAATCGGTTCTTTTCCTCTTCTTTGTTGAATTTTATTAAATGTGTCAACTCCCAAACATTCTATCCTAGGTCCTTTTCATTCTTCCACCATGAACATTTTCTTGTAATTCCTTCCATTTAGAATGTAGTTGCCACTTTCATTACACCAACTCTTGTAACACTATTTCTAGTTTGATCTCTAGATTCCAAGCACAAAGGGTGAACATGTCTTATTCAAATTTGAGAGAACATATGAGACCTCATGTCTCATATTCTTTAAGTAATTGTTACTGGAGGCTTTATTTAACATTTGAAGGGGTAAGATATAACCTTAATTTTTGTGAAGTTTGAGCACCTTCAAACACAGATCGATGTCCATCCATCTTGATAACTTTTCTGTTAGTCAAGTGCTTATTCTTGAAATACTCAGCATTCTAATTTGTACACTCCACATACATAGATATGGTTGCATTTTGAAATAGTCATCAATCTGGCATACGAGGCCTTCTTCTGGGTAAATCTATTAGAACTGTGTTAATTTTTCTTTGGTGTCTGTTTGTTTGTTTGTCTGCTTTTTTGTCTCCTGGGAATTGAACCCAGGGCCTTCACACTTTGATACACCCTCAACTGTTCCTAACTTTTTAAAAATTATTCTTTTGAACAAAGGTCTCTCTGACTTGCTGAGTTGCAAAGGTTGGGCTCAATTTGATCCTACCTGAGCCTCTTACAGAAAAGGTCACCATATTTATCTCTTACTTTTAAAAAGAGGAAATTTTATTTGAAAATATTGCATAGAAGATGAGTAAGTTGAATGTCCATGACATCTTTGTATTCAGCTGTAGCATCCTGAAAATCATAAGGTGTATCAAAAAGTTCTCTGAACACACAATAGTGTGACTTAGTGTCCCATTCTCTGAAACTTGACAGATTAAAATTGCATTACAATGGATTTTACTCCAGCCATTAATTTTGCTGTGACACAACACATATATTAAATAAGTTCTGATAACTGGTAATTTATAACTAAATATATAAAGAAATGTTTACATCATTTGATAGAGTTATTTTATGATCTTCAATATTTTTCTCTTTGTTCATGTTAATTACACAGAATACCAAGTAACACTTTGTTTTTCTCATAGATACATTTATCATATTCTGACCATTTACTCTCACTCTATCCCCTCTTTCCCTTCTTTTCTCTCACTCTCTTTGTATTCTCTAGTATTTTCCTTTTTACTTTCATGTGATCTGTCATATTTACCATTGTTTAGTACATAAAAGAGAATATGGACGATTTGTCTTCTGAGTTGGTCTATTTAACTGAGGATGACCTGGTTTCACCCTTCTTGGCTGAATACTACTACATTGTGAACATATAGTGGGTTTTTTTTTTTCCTCAAATGATTGCTCCTTCTTTGCTTTCAGAGCTTCTTTTCTGAATTATGCCACAAGAAGCATGTCTAGTATATTTCCCTTTCATATTTTTTGTTTATGTTCATGAAGGAGATGAGCCTACAGTTTTCTTTCTTAATTGGGTATCTGCCCTGTTTTGAGCTCAGAGAGATACTGGAATCCCTATGTTAATTTTGGTGTACTCCATTCCTTTCAATTTATTCAAAGATCTTGAGTATTACTGGTGATGTAACATTCTTACACATTTTGTAGAATTTAGCTGTGAGGCCACCAGGTCCATGCTCTTTTTTTTTTAATTAGTGGATTCTTTATTACTGTTTCAATTTCTTTGTTATTGAGTTATTAAAATACTATGACTTCTTGGATGGGAGTTGATAGTTTTATGCTTCTTGGATCAGTCCATCCTCTAAAATTTTCTAAGTTGTTTAAATACAATTTTAGAGTACTTTCTAGCTGTCTTTTGCATTTTGACAATATCCATTGTGATTTCAACTTTTTAATAACTAATTGCATTGATGTGAGCCTTTTTTCTCTTTCTATGAGTAAATCTAAGGGCTTATCTATTTTATGTATTTTTTTCAGAGAACTATCTCTTCAAATTGTTGCATTTTTATGGTATGTTTAGCTTCAATTTCATTGATTTCCACTTGCGTCATTTTAATCTCCCTCTTTAATTTCACTTTGGGAAAGGTTTGTTGTTGTTTCTCAAGTATCTTAAGAAAACTCATAAAGTTATTTATTTGGGCCTCCTCTGTTTTCCAAATGTGAGAAATGATTGTAATGAGTTTTCTTCTTAGAACTATGTTCCATAGTATCTTAGAGGTTTTGGTGAGTTGCATAGTCACTTTTGTTAATTTCCAGAATTTTTTAAATTTCTTCTTTGGTCTGAGTTCTTCTGTGACCCACTGATCGTTTAAGGAGTATTTTGTTAACTTTCCTTTATTTTTTTCCCTTTCCCAAATTTCTTGTCACTGATTTCTAGTTTCATTGCACAATCTGATAGTATGTGTGTGGCAATATCTTTTTTCCTAATTACTTAAGCAGACTTTGTGTAGTGCTATGTGATCTACTTTGGAAAAAGTATCGTGTGCTGCCTAAAAGAATGTGTACTATGTTGAAGGGTGGAGTATTCTGTAAGTCTTTATTAAGTATGATGCCTCTTGTTATCTTCAAATTACTGCCCACACAATCAGACATAGTAAAACCAATCAAAAAAAGCATAATAATACTAAAAAAACCCAAAATGGTTAAAATGATACCGGCCTTAAAACAAGATAATAAGGGGTTAACAATGGCTACCACCTTCACAAGAAGATTCCCACATTGTTGCTGTATTGCATATTATTATCCTTTAAACAGATGATCAAACTATTGGCTTTAGGCCTGCAAAGTCAATCAGTTATAAAAGCTACAAATGTGAAGTTTTTTTTCTTTTTCTTTTACTTCAAAAACTATTGTCTTAGTCTTAGCAGTTGTTTATGGCTTGGCAGGAGGGATTTGGTTCTTCTTGTTTCCTAGCCCACATCCTGACTGACTCACAGGAAGGGATTGGTTTCTTGTTCTCCTCCCCATGGCCCATGACTCATTCTGACTCACAGGAAGGGGATGGCTTCTTATTCTCCTCCCTGAGACCTGTGACTTGTGCTGGCCCCCAGGAGGGTGCTGGCTTTTTGTTTTCCTCCTTGGGGGCCATGACTGGTGAAGGCTCACAGCAAGGGGGTGGTTTCTTTGAGAAAAAGCTTTATTCAGCAATTTTTTGATGGAGTGTTTGGTAAATATAGTCTATTTTAGAAAAAGTAGCATGTGCTGCTGAAAAGAGTGTATATTCTGTTGTAGGTGAATGAAGTACTCTATAAACCTTTATTAGGTTCCTATATTCAAGGATTTTACTTATTTTCTGCTTATGAGAAAAACCTTTATTCAGCAAAGTTTGGATGGAGTTGTTGGTGAATATATTAGGTCCATGGGTCTAGGGCAAAATTTAACTCTGTTCTTACTTTCTTGAATTTCTATGTGTATGAGCTGTCCATTGCTGAAAATGGTTGATTAAATTCTACATTTATTGATGTTTTGGAGTCTATTTCTCCCTTTAGGTCTCATAATGTATACTTTAAATATCAGGCTGTTCCAATATTGGTTTAATGTATATTTCAAACTTTTAATGATTCTTGTTTAATGAACTACTTCATCATTGCTTCCCCCTTTTAAAAGCTTTTGATTTAAAGTCTATTATATCTGCATTTGTGCTATTCTATTGTATTCTATTCTCTTCTATTCTGTGTGTGTGTGTGTGTGTGCGTGTGTGTGTTGTATTTGTGATCTAGATTCCTTTTACATGGAACATCTTCTTTCCTTTCCTCATTTCTAGTCCATACATCTCTTTAAAGGTGAAGTGAGCTCAGCATGGCAGTGCACATTTGTAATCACAGCAATTGAGAAGATCACCATGATCTTGAGGGCACCTTGAACTACATAGCTAATTCAAGGATAAGCCCAAAAACATAGACATACACTATCTCAAAAAATAGAAAGAAAGAAAAGAAACAGAAAGAAGAAAAAGAAAGAAAAGAAAGGTGCCAAGTGAACTTTTGGTAAACAATATATAATTGGATCTTGTTCCTTCCATTCAATTATCCTCATCATTTTAACTAAGAAATTTATGTCATTTACATTTCAATAACTCCTGAGATGTCAGATCTTACATTTTTTCTAACTTTACTGTTACTGCTTTTTTCTAAACCTCTTACAGTCTTTCTTTGTTCATAAATTCTTGTTCTTTAGCAGATTTTGACTCTTTGTTTATTATTTTTGATGTATGTTTACTCATCTTTATGTTTCTAAATAAGTTTTACAAAAATATATTGTGTTTAGTGCCTTTCTGGCAAGCATGAGACTGTGAATTTGATCTCCAGTAACACACACACACACACACACACACAGATAGATATATATATATATATATATATATATATATATATATATATATAATCATTTCACTATCATTGCAAAATAGCTTCTTTACCAAGAATATATATAAATGACAAAAAAGAATTAGAAAGTACTCACTAATCAGAAAACTCTATAAGCTAACAATTTAAGCTTTAAAAACCCTTTTTAAGAATTCCATATTGCCTCTCTTACTACATTATGACACTATTGTATTGTTTTATTTTTAGTTTCATCTGCCATGCTTCTAGTATTAGATCACTCTGAATTCTCTGTATAGTTCTTATGGCTTAGTATTTTTTTATCTTCTCATATTCTTTTCTTACTCTTTTTCTGTAGTATATGTCTGGATGAAATGGATTCTCTCCATTTTGGCTAATCTTGGATTAGGATTAGGGCTAGGGTTAGGGCTAGGGCTAGGGCTAGGGCTAGGGCTAGGGTTAAGGTATGGTTAGCGTTAGAAGTTTTAAGCAGCCTAAACTTACTTTCTGCATCCTGGCATCATTTTGACTATTTAACACTGAATAGTTTCGTTGGTGACTGTTGCTCATAATGTTCTGTGTAATTTTTCTCTCCTCATGGTAGAGAAAAAATAAATCCATATTAATACAATTACATCCTTGTCATATTGCTTAAAACGAATAAGGGATGAACCTGGAGAGTTGCTCATTCTCTCCTGACTCTACTGTGTGCAGACTAGCCCCAGCTACCTTGTGCCCTGTTAATATCCTGTGGTTATACATGGCAGGATTAGTTTTGGCTCCTGGATTTGAAATGTGTATCCATACCAATCTGGATAATATTAAGATCTCTGCAAATATAAGGAACTGTAATGTATTTTAACATGTTTTGTTCATTTTGTTTTTTTCTTTGAGACAGAGAAAAATGAACTAATGTTTTCAATTTTTTAAAAAAATTTTATAATGCAAATTATGAATGACTTTATGCAACATAATTTCAGAGATAGTATAAAGATAGGCAAAAATAAGGAATCAGAGATTTTTTAAAGCCAAGGGCATGAATGATAATGAGGGAAGCTTAAAGGGAAGAGAAGGAAAGAAACAAAGAATTAAGATGTTCTCTGTACATATACCAAGTCCTCATGAGGCATGTTTTCATTGTACAATATCAATATGTATTAATAAAAATTAAGTGCTGAAAAAAGATGACACTTTTGTTCTTTAAATTTTACATAATTATTAAAAGTTATGTTATCTGTTTATTGCTGTTGCACAGTATGACAGTGAGCTTCAATTTTCATATCAACTTCAGTAAATTAAATAATACTGAAGAAGACATGTTTAAGGCAAAGTTTACAACTATGTTTATAATATAATATCGTCAAACTTTTAAAATATTATCTCAGTTTTGTAGAGATCAGTATTGTTTCCAAAAAACTTAAACAAAACAAATCCTGTTAAAACACAAGGCACATCTAGAATCCCAAAACTGTTATGCCTCTTCATGTAGAGAAGATGCAGGATATAAATATTTAGAAGCTGATTCTGATGCAGTGTCAAGGTGCATCACATTTGTTTCTAGTCAAACTATATTTTTACATCAAAATGTAATGTTACCTTCCTCAAGAAAGCTAAAATTAATCTAATTAAAACAACCATAAATAAATAACAAAAAAGCATAAGATTCTATGTTAAATAATATGGAATATCAGGAAATAAATAAAAATATAGCAAACATAGATTTGGACATTCATACAAAACTTCACATATAACTAGCACTGACTACAGCTTGAAAGAAAAGAAGGAGAAAATAAATAGAAACTATTTGCAACACAAGCCTTAGCATTTTACTCATGCATATGCAAATATTATAAAGCATTTGCAAAGTAAGGCTATCTTTTTCCACTGGATACAAACTTGAATGATACACTTTAACTCTATTTTATTCGCTTAAAGAAGCGTTTCTGACTACTTTTGCCACAACATGCCTAGTGTAAATATTTAATCATAATTTAACATCAGTTGCAGAGAATTTGTTATTTTTTTGAGGAAATGGCTATATCACTACAGAACCAACTTTGGGGCAAACAAATAGCTGGAGGATACCTTGGCGGATCTGCTTAGTTTTTACACTATAGATTATTGGATTGAGCACTGGTGGAACCATTAAGTAGATATGAGCCATGAAAATGTGGACGAGGGGAGAGGAATGTTTGGCAAAACGGTGGACAATAGATAACCCTACCATAGGCACATACAGGATGAGCACAGCACAGATGTGGGAGGCACACGTGCTGAGTGCCTTCAGTCTCCCCTCACGGGATGCGATTCTTAACACAGAATGAAGGATGAAGCCATAAGATACTAAAATTCCCAGAGCATCCAAACCCCATAGCATAACAATCAAAACTAGACCATATAAAACATTAAATTGTGTGTCAGCACAGGCAAGGTGAAGCATGTCCTGGTGAAGACAATAGGAATGAGAAAGAACATGGGAGTGACAGAAGGGAAGGAATGCCAGACGAGCAAGAAGTGGAATCATTAGAATAGCGCTCCTGAGCAGGGCTGCAATCCCAGTCTTGATGATCAGCTTTGGGGTGAGAATGGTAGCATAGCGCAGTGGGTGGCAGATAGCTACATATCGGTCCAGGGCCATGGCCAAGAGCACAGATGACTCAGTAAAGGAGAAAGTATGAACCAAAAACATTTGGACCACACAGATATCGAACTGGATCTCCCTAGAAATGGACCACAGCACCCTGAAAAGTGATATCACTGGGGGCAGGGACATGCCCATGTCGGTGAGGGAAAGCATGGCCAGGAAGTAGTACATGGGCTCACGCAGCCTGGGGTCTGTCCGGACAACATGCAGGACGGTGCAGTTGCCCGTTACTCCAACAAGGTAGAGGAGACAGAAGGGGATGGAAATCCAGTGGTGGAATTCTTCACAGCCAGGGAAACCTGTGAGATAGAATGTGGAGGACAGGGTGCTGCTGGCGTTTGAGGTTGCCATGCAGTGCTCAACCACAGTCCAATTCCACAGTCACACTCCAGAGAGGTGGAGATTTGATAAATCCAAGATCTGCATCAGGAAAAGAAAAACAGGTCAGTGATAAGAAATATAAAAAACTTTTTATAATTGAAAGACAAACAAGGGTTTCAGGGAGTAAAGAATAAAGAAAGGAAAAAATAGTTGAAGAAAATATGGAAATAGAACAGATAGGAAAGTTAGAAAAGTTTGTTACAGGGAAGAGGAGAAAAAATTGAAATATGTACACATACAGACTCCCCACAATAAAGGTAATCATTATGCACTAAAAACAGATAATAATAAAAAACATATAAAAGAATCAAACAAAACTTTGATGTTGACCTCTAGATTTTTAATCCACTCCAACATTTCTGTATTGTTCCTTCTTCCTTTCATTGCTGGTTATTGTCAGTTATCCATCCGTTCTAACCATGATCTGCTCTCCTGCCTCCCATATTAAATCCATTCAGCTTCCCCTCCAAATATGAATGAGCTCTCAAAAATTACCTGGACAGGTAGGCACACACACACACACACAAGTTCTAGATTAAGTCTTAATTTGTAATTTTATTAGAAATGTTCAGGTCCAGGTGTACCAGACTGATATTAGCCTTTTTAATTACTCATCAGATGATTTAAATTAATTTATTTATCTGTCTCAGATTGTCATTTTTTTCAGGAAATAGAACAACACACACCGAATTTTTGAAGAATTCAAGAAAGTATTGGAAAGCGTCACTCTTGTTCAAACTTTTCTATTTCCTATTGTATAGCTTATGTTGTAGACCTGATTTTGTTCTTTCAAAGACTGCGCTTATGATGACATCCAGTATTTAGATTTTCCATCCTTTCCTATATTTTTGATTCTTCTTTCAGGTTTCTCAATCATTGTCAGAAATAGAAAACCTGCCTTTTTAAACTTCCTATTTGTTATTTAATTTAGTGGCTATTTTGAAAGAACTATGTCCAGAATAGAAAGTGAAGTTTACCCTAGACAAGGATGAGATCTTTCAGAAGAGTATGATGTATGAATCTGATCAGTTGCACTGTATATTTTGAAGTTTCTATGCCATGTGAAGGGACTATAAAACATATATATTGATTAATAACTGCTCTTCCTTTATTTTATAAATCTTTACAGTGTATAAATGTTTGAACTTGGTTATGCTACTCTCATTGCTCCTGATCATATCACTTCAAACTTACACACATGTCCATCTGACCTCTTCCAGCATGCCTGAGAATCGGAAGAGGGGGCTAATGCATTCTGCTTATAAACTAGAAAGTCTACTTGATGTACAAAAGTGATGTTATGAATGCTGAAGAGTGTTTAAATATATACTAAAAGCACTAATGTTTGGGAGTGTAAGGCACTTTGTTTTCTGGTGAAATTTCAGTGTCATTTAAAATTACTGTTTTTTTATATCTACAAAGAGTCCTCTACTCTGTCTAAAAAACAAGCTATGGACTGACATCTTAAGTCCTGTCTGTCTGACAAGTCTAACTCGAATTTGGAATTTACAGGCATAAATGAGAGCAATAAACATATTTTGGTGAAAATTATGTCCAGAACTTAAGTGAGCACTGCTCTTTCCTGAACTAGTCCTTGCATTATGCTCACTCTCTGTCTGCCCTCCTCCTTTTTGCTTTTCAAAATCCCCTCTTATGTTTTCCTAGTTTCTCTAAACTATGTTCCCCCCAGACTTACATACATGATAGAATGGCTCCTCTTGTCATTAGTGATGTTCTGGTCCTCAGTACAACCAGGAGGAATTAATACGGCTTCCTTCAGTCCTTAGAGATATAAGGTCCCAAGATAAATGCTGGGCAGGGGCTGTAACTCTCTCCCTGCCTACCTATCAGTTATGATGTGTCTCAAGTTCCTCTGTCCCACAGATCAAGAGTACAGTGCCGAATTGCACTTCATAGAAGAAAGACTATTTTGGAAATTGTCAAATGTTTATTGCCTTAATATTTTGAACATATGATGTAATAAAATATGAAATAAAACATTGGTTTGCAACCAGAATATGAGAATACAGCAAAGACATTTTAATGTGGCATAACCAATAAGAGGGACTTATTAAGGACTTTAATAAGAGCAGAGAGCACAGAAACTATAATCAAGGAGTTTTTATATAATACTTGATAAGAATGACAGTTTTACCTTCTTTGAAAACATAGATTACACAATAGAGCTAAGATTTTCAATTAAATCTTCAGATTCATGAATCAGTTTCCTCATTTCTGTCATAAAGTTCCTTCCGATAAAATAAACTAAGTAAACATGATGTGATTAAAACTGCAAGATTAGCTCAATGAATGATGCCCATATAAAATTTTCAGTAATTGTTGGGGATTTAGTTCAGCGGCATAAATGCCTGCCTCGCAAGCACACAGTTGTGAGTTCGATCCCTGGTACAGATAAAAAAAAAATTTTTTTAGTAATAAATGCCTTTTGGCTGTTTACATCATGCAACAGGTTGGTGTGTGGCCAACTAACAGGCAAAAAATATTTAAGTGGGGTTGGAAGTTTAAATTATAATATCAGCTCCATTTAGCACAGAAATCAATTTTATAAAATGTAAAATTCTAACTCTTTTAAACTTCAAGTATTATTGTATTTAAGACATTCAGCTATAAATAGCTATACAGCGAATTAATGACCTCAAGAGAGATAAGTGTTCTCATAGAAAATGTGTTATTTTTCAATTACAGTCCTAGAAAAGGAACGAAGATACTTCATTATGAGAAAAATTTCCACATCTCAATCGCCATTGCTACCATTCTGAAACTACCAAAAAGAGTGCTTGTTCTTACTTCTGCCCCTAACTCTGAATGTACTCGAAATTTTCTTTGAACTTCAATCCAATAGAAATTTAAATGACATTGACGTTATCTAAATTTGATATGATTAGGACCCCAAATTCATAGGCTTGAAGCTGGTAGTCCATGCTAATGTACACCTTTACCATGGGGTATATTTGTCAGCTACACAATGGAATGAGATAGGCACCCTCAACTGCCAAACTCTCTTCCATCTTCAAGTCATATGCTCAATCGCGAATGTCCCACAAGATGAGGAGAAAGTGACAGTCACCTTTAGAGCTGTAGGAAGAACACCACCTACACTACCACCCATGACACCAGATATAATATGAAAACTAGGGTAGTACTGAGGAAAACTACATGTTTGATAAATGTGAGTCCTACCCTGACTTGTGTGTGACTGCAATCAACTGTGTAACATCCACTCTCGTTCTCTGGGTTAACTTGGCCAGTAGAGGATACAGAAAGAAAATAAGAATCAGAGGGTCCCCTGTTTGGAGTCCTTATTCATGGACACTGATCCAGCCCCTCACTATTAATCCTCATGCTGGCTTCATCTCTGCAGCGACAGGGAAGATCTTCAGGTCCCCTTCTCCACACACCACCGTTTCTGAGTTCCGATAAAGATTCCCATGCCCACTTTAAAACTAGAAATGACAGATGAGCTTCCAGCTCACCATTCACACAGATGCTGTCAAGAGTTTTCCTAAATCTTACTCACTGACTTCAGTGACTTCTTCATCAGTTTCTTCCAATGATCCACATTTGAGAATGATGTAATATTTTGTATTGGTTTTTGTCTCCATTTCATTTCTGTCAGCAATATTTTTTTTATTCACTTCCTTGTACTAACTCGGTGTTTGATTTGTTCTTATTTTTCTCGTTCTTTCTGACACATTGATTTATTATGTAATTTTTCTTCTGTTTGGTGTTGTTTTATGCAGGTAATGATTGCCATAATTCTCCCTGTGAGGGCTGCTTTTGCTGTGTCTCCATAAGGATTGGTATGTGGGGTTTTCATTATCATTTGTTTCAAGAATTTTTAAAGTTTTCTTCTAATTTCTTCTTTAACTCATTCATTGTTCAGGAGCAGTTTACCTTATATTTATGTCTTTCTAGAGTTACTATTTTTTCTTACAGATTTTTTATTTCATTGCATTATAGTTAGAAAAGATGAGTGGCATGATTTCAGTATTTTTACAAAGCTTATGATTTGTCTTGTGACTTTTGGCCTATTCTGAGATTATTGACTGTATTGTTGAGAAGAATGTATGTTCTGTAACCACCAGATGCAAAGATTGGTAGATGTCGTTTACAAAAAATTACCCAAAAGTGGAGTTTAATTCTGCTGTATTATTTTTGTTTTCTGTATGGATGATGTTCATTGATGAAGCATGTTAAATTCTACAACTGCTATTTTTTAGAGTTTATCTATCTTTAAAATAGATAAACTCTAAAACTCCTTTTTCTCTTTTATATTGTGTTGCCTTTAAAGTCAAGTATTTCTAGTCAAAATATAACTGCTCCTGCCTTCTTTTGGGACCCATTTGCATGCACTATTGAATTCCATACTTTCTCTTCAGTCTATGTGTCTCCAAAAGTGAAATAACATTCTTGGAAACAATTCATTCACTGTAGAGCCTTGAAATGTTTATCCATTCACTCTGTTTCTTAATTGGAGCATTTCTTTTTTTTTTACATTCAAGATATCTATTGACTGATAAGGTCTTACTTCAATCATTTTAATACTCATTATTAACTCATTACTATTGATTATTTGTCCTCTCAGACTTTCTTTTTAGTAAACTGTATCACTTTGGTACGATGTATTGATTTCTTTCATGTTATTGTTGATTTATCTTTCATAGATAAATTGCTTTGTGATTGAAATGAAGCTTGAAAAATATTTTGGATATAACCACTTCAAAATGAAAGCAACTTAACATTCATCATAAAGATATGAATAGAAACAAGTAACTAAATAAAAATAAAAATACTAACAAAAATCATACACTTCTCTTTCATTCCTCTCCACATTTGAAATCTAATGTTCTAACATAGATTGCCTCTTTCATATGTTAGTGTAGTTATTTATTTTATATTCATCCTAAAATCCATAGTTTATCCATCATATTTTTAAAAGATACATCTTTGCTTTCTAGTTGATTCAAAATATTATTTCTTATATTATTATTAATTTGTTAAGCCTTCTTATGAATTGTGTTGATTTTTTCAAGTTTTTTTGCATCTATTGAGATTGTCACACCATATTTCAGTTGTTCTATTATAATGAATTTTTTAAAAATTAAGTTTATTGATACTGTTTAGATATACATAAAGAGCATATTCATCACAGAGAATTGGTGTGGTATAGGGTGTAGACTGAAATCTGTATTTTTCACAAGCCCCTCCCAACCCTTCAGTCCCTCTTCCCATCCATATTTACTAAGCTTTGTTTCCAATTTATCGTATTTTAAACTTTTTACCTTTTCCTTTCCTTCAATTCCTGTTTTCCCCACCTTAATTTCTCTTTCCATTAGAATAATTTCTTCCTATTTCACAATATTTATTGTAAATTCTGATCTTTATTTACTCTTTCAGATTCTCACACCAGGGAGACAAAATGATGCTTAAACCTGAGTATCTGATTTATTTCATGAAAAAGTTGCATCTCAAGGTATATCTACTGCCTAGAAATATTTCAGGCTTATCCTTCTTTGTAACTGTATAAAAAGACACATCTTTTCTATCTAGTCCTTATTTGAAGGGCATTTAGGTTATATCCAAGATTTAGCTATTAGAAACAGAGCTGCTGTAAACATGGGTGTGCATGTATTGCTGTGGTATGACGTTTTTAATTCTTCTGGAAAATACCTGTAAGGGGAATAGCTGGGTCAAACGGGACCTCTAATCCTAGGCATTTGAGGAATGCTCACAGTGGTTTCCAAGGTGGCTGCACCAGTCTACACTCCCATCAAGAATGGAGACAGATTTCTTTTTCCTCAAATCTCCAACTGCATTTATAATAGACTGACTTCTTAAAAATATGCATTCTTTCTGGAGTGAGCTGGAATATCAACATTGTTTTAATTTGCATTGCTCAAATGATCAGTGATATTGAATATTTTTTCATACACTTATTTGAAATTTGTATTTCTTTATTTAAGAAATGATTACTCATCTTAGATACCCATTTTACATACTTAGGAATAAACCTAACAAAGAATGTAAAAGACTTATACGCCCCAAATTATGCTATGCTAAAAAAAAGAGATTGAAGAGGATGTTAGAAAATGGAAGGATATTCCTTGCTCTTGGCTAGGAAGAACCAACATTGTGAAAATGGCCATACTCCCAAAACTGTTATACAGATTTAATGCAATCCCAAACAAAATACCATTAATGTACCTCACAGATCTAGAGAAAACACTCCAAAAATTCATTTAGAAAAAGAAGAGACGTAGACTAGCAAAGGCAATTCTGGGCAACAAAGGCAAAGCAGGAGGCATCTCAACTGCTGACTTGAAAGTATACTACAAAGCCACTGTGACAAAATCAGCATGGTACTGGCAAAGAAATAGACTTGAGGATCAATGGAACACATTAGAAGTTGCTAACAAAACTACAAAGACTCTCAGGCACCTGATATTTGACAAAGGTGTTAAACACGTTCTCTGGAAGAAGGATAGCCTCTTTAATAAATGGTGTTGGAAAAACTGGCTCTTCACATGCTGAAGACTGAAACTAGACCCATACCTATCACCATGCAAAAGACTAAAGTCTAAATGGATCCAAGATCTAAATATTGAAACAGAAACACTAAATCTAGTGGAAGACAAGGTAGGTAGAAGTCTTGGAGACATAGAGGTGGGCAGAGAATTCATGAAAAAAACAAAACTGCATGGGAAACACTTCAAAGAATCAACAGCTGGGATCTCATATTATTGAAAAGATTCTACACTTCAAAGGAAATTAACAACAGAGCGAAAAGAAAACACACAGACTGGGAAAGAATTTTAGCCAGCCACCCCTTAGACAAAGGACTTATATCCAGAACATAAAAAGAGTTGAAAAACATCAAGCCCCCAAATTCAAAGACCCTCTCCAAAAATGGGCATCTGAGATGAACACACAGTTCTTAGATGAAGATATACAAATGGCAAATAAATACATGAAGAAATGTTCACCATCACTGGTCTTTTGAGAAATGCAAATTAAAACAACACTGAGAATTCAACTCGCTCTGGAAAGAATAGCTGCCCTCAAGAAAACAATAGATAACAAATGTTGGGGAGGCTGTAGAAAAAAAGAACACTGCTCCATTGTTGGTGGGAGTGTAGACTGGTGCAGACACTATGGAAATCACTATGGAGATTTCTCAGAAAACTAGGATTGAAATTTCCATTCAACCCAGCTATTGCCTGTCTGGCTATTTTCCCAGAAGAACTGACAAATTTATGTCACAGTGATATATGTGCACCTATGTTCAAAGCAGCACAATTTGTAGTAGCTAAATCTTGGAAACAACCAAAATGCCCATCATCTGCAGAGTGCATGAAAAAGCTGTGGTAATTTTATACAACGTAATATTACTCAGCTATAATAAAGGATGATCTTGAGGCCTTCATAGGTAAATGGAGGCAACTTGAAGCTATCCTCCTAACTGAAATAAATAAGAATCACATTTATAAATATCACATTTAGTCTCTAGTGTAAAAAATAAGAACTAGAGGAGCAATAAAACCCAAAAAGTATAATTGTTAGTGTAAAAACAAAAGAGAGGAAAAGAAAGTGCTCTAAAGGATATAACTACATGTATGTCTAAGTGTGTAAGACAGATAACCGTATTACTAAGTTTATGTTAGATCGTTGAGCAGAACTATTTGCAGTCTCACTGTTTCAATGTCCATTTTATATGCTTTAATTTTGTAACTTGAACGACTATTTCTAAGATGACAGTATGCAATTTTTCAACTAGTTATTTCTTAGTGTTTGCTTTTTTTAAATTCTGTATTATTATGACCCTTTTTCTGTTTTGTTTTTTGTCTCTTTAAATAATTTTTTTTAAAAAAGAATGAATTGCTTTAACAGGCTGCAATGTACTTGGATAACCTTGAAAATACTATGCATGAAATAATCCAGACACAAGAGGATAAATAGTATATGATTCCATTTGTATGAAAATCTAGAAAAGGCACATCATGGAAGCAGAAAGTAGAGTCACATGGGGTTGGGAGAAGTGGAAATGGCAAATTATTTTGCAGAGCTTCTGGGTAGAGCTTCTGCTTGGGAGAAGGGAAAGCCTTGGAAATGGTGATGGATGCATAACTGTTAAATTCACTGAACTTTAAAATTAGCACTCTGAATTTCATATTTAGATGTTACGCATCTATAACACATGTAAATGTGCTACATGCAATTTTCAACAGATAGAAATATTGTATGTATTATAACTATATACATATAGTTACATGACACAATAAATACAAAACTGATAGGACAATAGAAAATTTATATTATTCTAAATCCTAGCAAAAGCAAAAATTCTTGAGTAATTCTTCAACATTAAGTGAATTTTACTTTAGGTACCTATGAATAAGCCATTGAAGTGAAGAAGGAGACTTGGAAGGACTATGAGATAATTTAGATGGTAATGTAATCTGCTATGAATAATTTTACCCAGTGGTACCTATGAATAAGCCATTGAAGTGAAGAAGGAGACTTGGAAGGACTATGAGATAATTTAGATGGTAATGTAATCTGCCTAATTAAAAGGTAGTCTATGTTCCTTGTTTCAAGGCATGTTCTTAGGAGGCACTAAGTTTGAATTTTACTATGTTAGGAAGAGAAGCAACCAGATTTCCATTCATATTCAGCTTGGAAAAACTATAAAATCTGAGCACTGACATTCTTGTGAATAGAGTCTGAATTAGCTGTACAGAATTCCTTCTGTTAATTGATATGGTTCAACAACAACAGCAATAACAACAACATATTACACAAATTAGTACCAGAAAAGTACCAGGAAATTATAAGTGTTTCAAGCATTAATTAAAGTCTTAGTCTGCTGAGAGTGTCAGAATAACATAGAACATTAAAAGATGAGTGTGCTTATTATGGGGGAAGTGGGAAGAAGCACTGAACACATCACTAAGGAGAATAAGAAAAACAAGAATCAGCAACTCCGAAGGACCAGTGTGTGCACAGTGAATTGGGTAAGGGACTAGTGGACTGGAGACTTGGAATGTGAAGCTCTGCAGGATATTATGCATGTGGAAGATCTCATGAAAGATAATGCAGAATAGTAGTTTCATAGACTAGGGAAAGTCAGGGTTAAAGAGGGTTAAGGAAAGGTCGACTGATGGCTAATAAGCTACTAAGCTATGGCTGGTTGGGAGGAAAAGCTCCTGGGACTCTGTTGAACAGGATTAGATAATAAACTGTTTATCTCATCTCATCCTGAGTGATAAATATTGAAGACACAGGTTCATTCTTATACGAACATTACAAGTGTATCCATGTTTTGAAGCATCAGGTTACCCTATTAATGAATGCATTGTATTTATCAGAAAAAAAAAGAAGTGCAACTAGTTTTTCTTGTGAAGCATAAAAAATATATTTTCAACAAATTTTCCTTTCTTCTAGGAATACATATAGTTCAATTGCTTCAGAAAGCTTTGTATTCTTAAAATTTATGGATAGCAGCACCACATAAATATTATTTAACCATATCACTCTGAGGGAGTACAAAGGATGTCCATCTTGCACAATGGTTCCTTTCACCATGGAGTGTTGGTCCACATCCATGGGACATCTTAATCCTTTTTCTTTCCACTTTTCCTTCTCTTCTTCCCTAATCACTTCAGCTCTTCCCATTTGCAAAAGATCTATCTCCCTATTTGCTATTACCTATTTTTATTTTGCACTTTATTTTAACTGCATTTTGGCTTTTTCAGTATTTTAAAACTTGATACATTGTTATTTTACTACATAGCTGAGGATTTATATTAATGACACTGACCCAGACTGACTCATTCTTTTTGTCTTTTCTGTATATAAATGCATGTGCATATATGTATAAACACATGTCTATTGTTTACTTCCTACAATGAAATCATATCAGTTTATTTTCATTTTTAATCACTATATTGGCATATTTATTACTTTACATTTTTGGCATTAATATATTTTTATTTCTTCAAAAATGGAAATCATGTTATTTTATTGGGTTTTTAAATTTCATTGTAATTACCTGAAGGCCACTATGATAAGCACTTCATAGAAGAGAGGTTTTATTCTACTTGGTACTTGTGATAATATAAGTTTGAGTAAAACAAAGCTAAGGGAAGAGAGGAATGCATATTGATAATAAATATCCTAAATTTGAATTATTATAACATCTCAGAAAAGCATACTATAAAGTATACCCAAAAGAGATTTGTTTACCTTATCTGAGTGTATTTTGTTACTGTTATTATAATATTAATGTAATTGTTCTGGAACGGAGGATTGAACCTAGGCCCTTTGCACTGACTATATCCACAGCTCTCTTTTGTTTGTTATTTTAAGAGAATGTCTCACTAAGCTTCCCAGGCAGGACTAGAACTTGTAGTTTTCTTGCTCCATTCTCCCAATGTGCCAGCACTATAAACGTGGGTCTGATTTGATTCGTAATAGTTTTGTATTTCTGAATTTTAATCGATAACCTGTGTGTCCAGAGGGCAGTGGAAGGCAGCAGGTGTTTGTATTATTGTCAGTCCCTCTCTACCTGGTTCTGAAAATGGTGGATTTCTCCAGAGAGACTGAGGTGTTATGCCTGGGCCAAACAACACATCTGAACTACCTCCTATGTCAGACAACCCCAGAGGACTCTAAGTACTGTCCTCACATTATACAGCTCCTTTCTTTCAGAGGCAGATGAGAGGTCTCCTCTGTCCCTGTTGGAGGAGAGATTTTCCCTTCAATGTGTGGGGCAATCGGCCTTGAACAGAGACTCCTGTCTAAATATTAAGTAACAGGCTACAACTGAATTTATTAAGGTGGTATTTTCTCTATCACTACTACCTTGCAGAAAGCTTTTATTGTGTTAGGCTGTCACCATTCAGTTCTGAAAATACTCATCTGTAGGAGGAATTAAAAGCTGTTGTATAAATGGTTATCTCTAATTCCATAAAAAAGTTGTGTATGAAGGGTGTATAGTCTTCTATACAAATAAGAGCAAGTAAGGCTATCAGAAGACTAAAAACAAGTGCAGACTTATGAAACAGATTACAAAGGGAGAGGGGTAAAAAAGAAGCTTGGAGGTGGATTTCTACGTACAGACTTGGAGAGTTTATGGCTGGGAAAAATCTCTTAAAATCTCTCTTACTAGTAGTGCTCCTATAAACATGTGCTTCTATGCATGTGTTCCTGTAATATGGTTATTTTAAGTTTTTGCTGAAGATACTGCAGAGGTTGAGAGCTGGATAGGATGGAATTTCTACTTTTAGATTTTTAAGGAATCCCTGTATTTCCATAATGTTTTTCCTAAATAATATTCCCAGCAGCAGTGTAGTGGAGCCACCTTTACCATATTCTTGCCAGCATATGTTATTTTTAGATTTTTTGATGATAGTGATAGACATTATAAAAACCATAGTTATCCTCATCGTTTGGTTATGAAATTTTTTTTCATAAAATAAATAGAAAAATAAACCTATATTAATGAAATATTTTTCAAAATTGGGATTTTAATTCAGTTCTCTAAGACTTCACCCATCTAATTTCTCTCTTTGTTTCTTTTTTCATCTTTATTTCATCCATCCTTATCTTCTTACAGTCCTCTCTTACCATTTCGTGATTAGATCTTTTTTTCTTTTTTACTTTTTGAAAAACTTGAAGGTGAGAAGAGAACAAAGAAAGAAAAGAACAAGAGTGTAAATAAAAAAGGAAGGAAGGTAGAGAGAGGGGAAGGGTGAATGTAAAAAATAAAGAGTTGAAATGATATGAACCTAGGGCAAGGATTTCTTCAGCCTAGTTTATTGCTGATTGCCATGATGGTTTATGTTTCTCTCAGATCCCATCCTTTCAAGAAATCTTTCTGCCCTATGCAGAGAAAGGTACAATTATTGGATATCCTGGAGTTTTTCTGGGAATTTGATAGCTAGAACAGTTAGATTTCAATATCAATAAGTTTCAACATAAGAGGTGGGGAATATGTGTTTTCTACAGGTGGGATTTCCATGTGAGATGTTTCATAACTTTGTGTGACTATTTTTCATCTCTGATATTTAATATAGTATGCCTACAATGGTACAATGTTAAAAACAGAAAGAAATGATCAATAAAGCACAATATAACTTTTAGACTGAAATTATAAAGATTTACTAAAATATTTAAGCTCAATAAGTAAACTTGAACAAATTATGTTGGATTTTCTATTATTCTATATTTCTAGAAAAAAACTATGTCTCGTATATTGTTCAGCTCTTTGTGTAAGTGTGGCTATCCACATTCTGGTGATTTTATAGGTGCTTCAGAAAAGTATAGTTTGGACTTTGGAGGGGATTAGAAATTGTAATTAGAAACAAAACTTCCCGTTAGAGTAAGTCCATTGTCAATATTAAACAAAGTCTGAGCCACAGCAAATTTTATTACTAAAACCTGATGTGAAATCAGTTTGTTTTCAACTTGAAAAGTGCTCAATCATTGCCTGTGATTACCTGTATTTAATAGACTTGAATCTTAGCAAGGGTGTGTAGGTAAGAAAATTACACTTAGAAGATAAGGTTACCAGAGAAGTTTCTACTTAAGCATTTCTAAATCTTCATTTTCCTTCTAGAGTTAGTTGGCTACTTCTCCTCCCATCAGTGTCACGATGACCCACACCAACACTACCACTTTCCACCCAGACACCTTTTTTCTTGTAGGCATTCCTGGGCTGGAGGCTTTCCATGGATGGATTTCCCTGCCTTTTTGATCTGTTTACCTAATGGCTCTGCTGGGCAATGCTACAGTTCTCCTGGTCATCTGGTCTGACCCTACGCTGAGGGAGCCTATGTGCTGCTTTCTTGCCATTTTATCAGCTATAGATCTAACACTTTCCACATCCTCAGTGCCTCGAATGTTAGGGATCTTCTGGTTTGATGCACATGAAATCAGTTTTGGATCCTGTGTGGCCCAGATGTTTCTGATCCACACCTTCACAGGAATGGAGTCTGCAGTCCTGTTGGCCATGGCCTTCGATCGCTATGTGGCCATCTGTGTGCCACTGCATTACACAACCATTCTGACACCCCGGGTGTTGGCAGGGATTGGTGCAGGTATGGTAATGCGCCCAGTCCTGCTCATGTTACCCATTGTGTACTTAACTCATCCTCTGCCTTTCTGTGATGCCCGAGTTATTGCCCACTCCTATTGTGAGCATATGGGCATTGCCAAATTAGCCTGTGCTAGCATTCACATGAATGCCATATATGGTCTATTTGTGGCTTCTTTTCTCGTTGTGGATTTTGCCCTGGTTGGAATCTCCTACGCTTACATTCTCCATGCAGTGTTCCACCTCCCATCTCGAGATGCTCGTCATAAAGCACTGAGCACTTGTGGGTCACACGTGGGGGTCATGTGTATTTTCTATACACCGTCACTCTTCTCCTTCCTCACCCACCGATTTGGCAAAAAAATCCCCCGTTACGTCCACATTCTTGTTGCCGATCTCTATGTGATCACCCCACCTGCCCTCAACCCTATCATCTATGGAGTGAGAACCAAGCAGATTCGTGATTTCACTGTCCGTGCTTTCACATCAAAGTGAGGGGTCTTGCTTCTCTCACCTTGGGGAGGGGCATAACATAGTTGAAGTAGCCAATTTTAATTATTTTCTAGATAATAAACTTTTTAATGTTCCTCAGATTGCAAAACTTTGCAGATTCCAAATTAACAAATGTTACAGAATACTCTCATGTCTTAAATCTTTTTGTCACCTGTCATACCGGTGTTGAGTGTTGTGGTCCAACACAGGAGGGAAAATCATTCCACTGGAAGCCCTTTCAATTGTAATTAAGGAGATGATGTGAACACTTCATGACCCTTCATTTGGAAATAGATGAATATACACAAGCTCAGTTTGCAGCTGAATTTTGGACACTGAATAAATTTTTATTACAAAATAAATTTTGAAATCTGGTATTTTAGCAGAAATATTTTGTGTTATCTTTCATATGTTTTGTGGAGCTAAATAAAGGGAGAACTCCACTGAAAACTTCACTAAAATTTTTGGATCAAAGGCAAATTTTTATTACTATTTATCAATTTGCTATTGAAAAAATTGATGTATATTGGAAAAATGATTAAATTCAAGACAAAGAGTGATTGCTCAGTAGAATAACTGCCAATTTTTTACTACTATGTTCATCATGTGATGGTGTAAAATGACTTTAGAATTTTGTGTCATGATTAAGTCTAACAGTAAATTTATGTTCAAGGTTCAGTAATATAGAAAATATGTTATCTTTACAGCAATGATCATGAAACTGAGACTTCACTAAAAATTTTCTGGAAAAAAATTAACATGTAATAACATAAGAAGTATCTATGTTTATCTGAAGAATTTGTTTCCTGTAATTATAAGGTAGTATTAATTTCTCCTAAAGGCAAAGTGTGTCTAATGAGTTCTTGATATTCTTTGTCAAAACTACATCTAACTTAATTTAAACAATGTTGCTATTAAGCAGGGTGTTATTTCTCTCTTTGTATTTTCTAATATTTTAGAAACATCAAAAAAATGGAATTTTTCAGCTAATGTTTATTTAGTTTTATTAAATTTATCTGAACTATTTCCCCAATTGATAACACCCCACTTCTAATATCACATGAGGTTACCAACAGCTTTCCTCAATGAAACTAAATTCACAGTGCCTTATCTTTAGCGATAAAGTTCATATGTAGTTTTCACTGGTATGACAGGACTCAAATATATTGATCTTTAAAGATTTTCCTTCCTAAAAAAATCCAGTCCTATTATCATTGTGTAACTATGTCTTTCATATTCAACCTATTCATTTTCTTTATCAATTCTCCTTTGTGTTTCCACAGCTACATTACAAAGATAAGTAAATTTCATCGACATAAATAATAGAAATACTTGCCCATATTCAGTTTCCCCAGGTATTAATATTTATAAAACTCCCACAAGGATGTTTATAATTCTAATAATTAAAATTAATATTGATTTCTGAAGAACACATTTCTAGTAGCCAAAATAGTTAATGACTGAAAAATAACAGTGAAATTCCCAGGGTCAATTTGTTTAATGTAAATTGTCCAGGGCTAGGGATTTAGCTCAGTGGTGTAAGCACCAGCCTGGGAAATGCGAGGTTGTGATTTCAATCCCTAGTACCAAAACAAAGCAAAATAAAACAAAAATAAACAAACAGAAAAAACTTTCCAATGAAATAAAATAGATTATTGTATATTGTATGACATAGGAGCACAATACAATATCACAAAGTAAGTAGAAAATGTGGTTATTCTTATTCAAGAAAATACTACATAATATTTCAGAAAAAATACCTAGTGTAAAATATGGTTAATTAAAGGTATTAAGGAAGGTATCAGGGAATGATTTTCTCATCCTAATATCACTTTAAACATTTGAAACACTAATAACAACTGAAAAGTTAAAACTCCATTAACGACAACTCAAAGCTGCTGCCCTTCTTTTAGTGTAACACATAAACATGTTGACTATGTAGACAGACAAACAGGATTAGATGTGTAAGTCCAAAAAATATAAGCAGCACAGTCTGCAGCAATTTTTCTTTTTATTAGAAATATTCATTTTGTTATACCTTGAAATTGATTTTCACTCCTACTTATATACTACAAGTAAGACAAATAAATTGATAAATTTAGCAGAGCCATCCTAACATTTTGAAAATTACTACTGTTATTAAATGTATATTCCATTTATTGTATTTTCTATAAATCTTTTATAACTGCTATGAAATGTTACATTTATTACTTTTATGAGTCATTGAATTTTGTGAAGAAATGTATGACATTAATTTTATACAATGAAAGTTATAAATTCTACCAATTTGCCCATATATATCAATGAAACTAAATTCACAACTAAAATATTTTGGACTGGAGAATAGATTTCCACAGAAAATACATGCATTAAATGTAATTGTGAAGAACTTAAACACAGTATTAAAATGAATGCTAAATATTTGTGAAATTTGCTCAGTTACCAGACTGGAATTGCTTTTGTGGAATATAGAAATAAACTTTGCCTTACTTAAACAGTCATTGTGAAATCATTGAGTTTTAACATTTGGAAGTAGTTGCAACTAAGTATTCTACAAATAATTCATAAGTCAATGCAAGTTACAACCTTAACTGATGTGTTCCTAGGAGTTAGTGATCATTTTGTATCAGATTGTCCTGTTTGTTATACATACACACAGGCACATGCATGCACTAACTTAACATTTTAAAAATACATTAAAACTTCAGATAAGTACAAAGTTATTGATAATTGGTTCTTAGAAACATTTTCATAATTATCGCCACTATTCTGAGTATTTTGCTCACACTCACCCTATCATTAATTTGTTATAGTTGAATATTGTACTTGCTGGTATTTTCTGGAGTCAGCCTATTAACCATTTACCACAGAGTAGCTTAAAACAAAGACTACTCCATTCTTGTATAGCGCAGTACTAGAAAATGTTTTGATGTGGAAAATCAGGTTCAGATGTCCAAATGTTTCATTCTGAAGTCCTAGTTGAACAAGCAATAGTCACGTGGCATAGTCTCCATGTGACTAATCGTAGGAGGGAGAGTGTCGAGGCAGATCTTGCTATCTGGTTTATGTAAAGCTTTTAGTTTCATCACAGCTGTTTCACTGGTAAATGGAATTAATATGGACCTTTGTCCATATTGCACCAAATGACCTAAAGATTTAATACAATCTCAATTAAACTTCTAATAGAAAATTTCAAACATAGAGGTGACATACAACTACAAAAGATTCTTAAGTATTTTAAGTGACCCACAACAACAATAACAACAAAAAACTGGAAACATCATACTTCCTGATTTCAAACTATATTACATGGTTATAGGGATAAGCTAAAATGATACTGGTAAAATTTTAAAAAAATACGGACCACTTTAGTAGAATAGAAATCCCAGAAATTGTCAAATAAGTTTTGACAAAGTCATCAAAAAGGCATTAAAGAGAAATAACAGTCACAGCAAAAGAAGAACAGATAAATGAAATTATATCAAACCAAAAAGCTTCAAGAATTGGACAATCAACAAACTGGAAATTCAGAGAATTGGAGCAATATATGGTAAAGGGTTAATATCTGAAAGATGTAAGAAATTCACACAACTCACTAGGAAAAAAACCCATTTGAATTGTAAATGTCTGATATGTTACAACATGAAGAAATCTTGAAATTTTGGTTAATGAACTAAGCCACACCTTAAAGGATAAAAATTTCACAGTTTACTTTTATGTAATAACTAAGACAAAAAATCATTGTGGGAGAAAATAGACATAAAGGGAGTTGAGAAAAGGTGCAAATAGTAAACTACTATTTGACGGTTACTGTCCTGTTTCAGGTGATGAAACAAATTGACTGAACTTTACACTTGAAAATGACAAATGTGACATATGTTATGTTTTATATATGTTTACAATAATATCACAATTTTTCAAAAATTAGGGGGGACATAACATAAAAATCAAGATATCATTCTCTACCAATGAATTAACTTAAATATATGAAAATAGCTTCATTTAAAATAGCTCTAAAATTATATACTATAAATTTCACTAAAATCAGATATTTTACTGGAAAACTTCCAAACAAACTATGATAAATAATTTAATACAATGACCATAATTAAATATATTTAAAAGACTTACAAATGTGGAAAACATCCATAGTTATGGAGAGAATTAATATCAAGATGGCAGTGCATTGCAAGTTGATACACAATTTCAACACATTCCTACCAAAATTTCAATGCTTTGTCATGCAAAAATATGCAATCAAAATTACTGTGGCAGTGCAAATGGCACATACCAAGACCAACATTCTGGAAACAAGAAAAGCAAAACTGAAAGGCTCATACTTCCATTTCAAAGCTCACCACTCAATGATGTACAAAATGTCAAAAATTACTGTTATTTTATCAGATCATAACTGAATGAAAAAATGGCAGTAAAAGAAATCAATGAAAACATACAAACACATGACTGAAAAATTCATTTTCAAACTTACAATGGCTCACTGAAAAATCAGATAAAAATTTAAAATATTCTTATAATCAAAAGAAAGTGAAAATGCAACATAACAGGAACTCTGGTATGCATCAAAGAAGAGTTGTGAAAGGAAAGTTTATAGCTATAAGTGCCTACAAAAAAATCACACAGATCACAATGAATGACCTAATCATATTTCTCAGTGCTATGGAAAAACAAGAACCAGTTGAAACCAAACCTCAAATAAGGAAAGAAATACTAAAGAACAGAACTGAAGCTAATGAAATAGAGAACAGAAGAATAATGCACAATGAATAAGACAAAGTTGTTCTTTGAAACATAAACAATATTGATAAACATAGTCAAACAAACCAAAATAAGAGGGGACTACTCAATCCAAGCCAGTACAATTCAAGATAACAAGAAATGTTACAATGGTTATCAATGAAGTTCTGAGTATTACTGGGGACTAATTTGAAAGCCTATACTCTAATAATTAGAGAATCTAGAAGGAATGGAAAAACTTCTAGACACATATGAACCACCAATATCAAACTGAGAATTATATAAAATTCAAGCCAGTCAATAAAAAGCAGTGAGATACAGGAAGGTATAAAAAGTACCCCAACTAAAAGAACGCTAGAAACATATGGGTTCCAGTTAGAGTTGTATTACATCTTTCAAAAACTGCAATGCTCCTCAAATTATTTCGTAAAATGGAGAAGGAATGCTTCCAAACTCATTCTAAATGGCTAGTGATTGCAAACCAGAAAAGAATACTGAAAAAAAAAACCCTAAACACAGACATTCTTGCTAAATATAGATGCAAAAATTGTTATTAAAATACAAAGCCCGAATTCCAGCCTGCCAGTGCTGGCCCTGGGAGAGTCTGGGACCATAGCTACTGATGGCTGGGTACCCATCCAGCCCCCCCAGGACACTGGTCTAGGCTCCAGAGGTTTCACAAGCTTGAGTGGACTGTGTCCAGTGACCTTCATTCAACCAGGGGAGCCAGGCCCATGCCGCAAAGGAGAGCCAGGCCCATGCTGTGAGAGGAGCCAAGCCTGCATGAGTATCAAGAGCAGAGGGTACAGGAGGTGATTTCCAACATGCCCAGGAAAAGCTTTGGAACATCACTGAAAACACAGAAATAGAGGAAAATTACAAAGCAAAAGAACAAAATGCAATCTCAAAACTCCAGCCCACCCCAAGGAAGCCTAGGAGCCATGTACATAGAAGAAATTACTAGTCATACACCTCAAATGCCTGAAATGATATCAACTGAAATAAAAAGCAAGTATGGGAATCTATGAAGGAACTCAAATCAGAAATAATCTCCCAGGTAAAAGAAGCAATGATAAAAGTAGTGAAAGAAATAGTGAACGCATCTAAAGAAGACACAGATAAAAAATTAGAGGAACAAGGCTGGTATTGCTGCCCTGATAGGGCGGCAGGGAGGATGTCTGTCTTATTTTGGGGAGCATTTTTCTTACATAATAACCCCCTGAAGTGCTGAAATGCAGATTCCTGGATCCATCTTGGAATCACCCAAACTTGGTGGTACTTAGGATGTGCACCTCAAGCATTGCTGCGATCATTTGTGTGCCAGAGCTTGGTAACCTCCTGCTCTAGGGAAGAGTTCTCCCTTACTGGTGTACAGTAGTACACTAAGAAGGCAGTCCAGAGGATAAAGAGAATACTTGCAACTTTCTTTTTATATTTACTTTTATCTCATTGAAATTTTCCTGTCTTATTTCACAGTGTCTGTGATATATTAAACAATAGTGTGTGAATATATGTATTAAAAATATACATATATTAGTAGCCCAGAGATATTTTTTTAAAATCTAATAGCATGCCAAGCAAATGAAACAAGCAAACCTCCTCAAGACACATAAATGGAGACTGTTTATACAGGGAATTCATTTTGCAGGTTTTTTGAACAGGTTTCAGCAAAACCTTGACAAGATCTGTTCATTTAGAACCTTTTGAAGTGCTGTCTTTCTCGGAATACTGGCATCACTTCATCTTGGGATCCATGACAGATTAATAACCACCAAGGATCTACCTAACCAAATAGATGAAGCATCTCTTTAATGAAAATTTCAAAAACTGAAGAAATAAATCAAAGTAGTCACTAGAAATGGGAAAATGTCCTATATGATATTTATAAGTAAGGAGAATTGATATTGTTAAAACGCTTCCCAAGTCAAAGCAAACTACAAACTCAATACTGTCCCCTTAAAAATAATAATGACATTCTTTACAAAGCTAGAAAAACAACATTTAAACTGATTTGGAAACACAAGAAATCAAGAATAGACAAAACATTCCAAAGTAACAAGAGAAAATGTGGAAGAATCACTGTGCCCAATTTGAAATTAGTTTGGAAGTCAAAGTAATAAAAATAGTAGAAGGTCTGGCACAAAAATAGATATACAGACCAATGGCACAAAATACAAGACAGAAACAAACTCACAATTAAAATCACTTGATTCTGGAGGCAAAAGAGACCATGATGTTAACTGAACTAAGTCAGACATGCAAGCTGAAATGTCATATGGATTCTCTTATGTGAGAAACTTAATATATAAATAAAGAGCAAAATAAAAGGTGACTAGTAAGAAATTGAAGATAGAATTTTCACACACACACACAAAAGGGAGAGAGTGGTGGAAGAGAATCAAAGGAAAGTGAATAAAAAAATATTAAGAAGTTTTATATACAAGTTCTGCTTGCTATGAAGCATGAAGCAACTATGCATTGAAAACGTACTAGTAAAAAATAAAATGCTTTTAAAGGAAGAACTATGCACTAGAGAGAAAAGATTCTTCAACAAATGGTGCTGGGCAAACTGCATATGTACTTATTGAAGGTAGAGGCTAGATCTTAATCTCTTACCTCATACAAAAAAATTGAAAATAAATCAAATACCTTGGTATATGATGGGAAATCTGAAGTTTCTATAACAAAATGGTAAACAACTGAAGCCATAGGCATAGCTGAAGACTTCTTGAATAGGGCTCCACTTATACCAGAAATAACAGCAAAAATCAACAAATTGGAAAACATTAAACTAAAAAAGTTTCTACTTCGAAAGAGAAACAATCAAGAATGAAGAGAAAACCTACAGAATGGGGGAAAATATTTTCCACTATTCTTTTGACAGAGAACTATATCTAAAATATATATTTAAAAACTCAAAATACTTGGCACTCAGGACTCAAGAAGCACAATCATCAATAAGCAAGAGAATTGAAAACATATTTCTCAAAATAAGTACAAAAAATCAGTAAGTATATTAAAAATGTTCAATAACTTAATTTATTAGGGAAATGTAAAACAAAGCTACAGTGTGATTTTCTTTTATGCTAATGAGAATGACTACCATCAAGAATACAAATACATTAACAAATAAATTAGCTAACTAACTGAATAAATAAATACTGGAAAAGATGAGATGAAGAGAATATAAACTAGAACAGCAAATATAGAAACCCAAAGGAGGTTCTTCAAAAACTAAAAGTGGAACTACCATTAAATTCACTTTTAGTATATAACCAAAGAAATTAAAATCATACCATAGGGATACTTGCATGCCCATTTTTATTTGGGCAAAATGTATGATAACTCAGACATGGAAGCAATCTGTGCCCATCAACAGATGAGCAGATAAAGAAAATGTTATATATGGAGTACTGTTCAGCCATCGTAAATGGAGTGTTGTCATTTACAGTAAAATGGATGGGTCTAGAGATTATCATGGTGAGCAAAATAAGCCATTATTTAGAAAAAATATTACATATACTCCCTACTATGTAGAATATTTTAAAATAGGAAAATCAAAGGGATTCTTTTGTTAGACAAGAGAAATGGAAGAAGGTACAAATGGTGGAGTGGTGGTTAAAGTGTGGATAATAAAGTGCAAGAATGTGATTGAAATGAATTGTGCACATTGAACCCCTGCCTTCAACCAAATGTGAGAAGAGTGGAGAGGGTGGGCCCTAGAGGTAATGGGGGAGAAAGACTGAGCATGTTATATGCATGTACAAATCTGAGAAAATGAACCCATGAATCTTTATAGCCAGTATGCAATAATGTGAAAGTGGAAAAAGAACTCCTAACAAAATAGTTGAAAGGCTGTTAAGCCACTTAAAGGAGGGTGTTGATTTTGTCTTTTCTGTAAAAAAGGTATATAAATTTCCAATGATGGCCTTTAACATTTTTAGCTCTCTAAGAAACACAAACCAAATCTGTCCTGGTACCATTTCATATTTAATGAGATTGCTGTAATTAGCTGGGAAAGAGAACCATAAATAGAGATGCTGAGGAAGTGAATAAAGATGGGTTTCCTATATATTACTTATCATGATATAGAATGATGCCATCATTTTCAAAACAGATTGGCCATGGCTGTACAACCAGGATTTTATGTGGGTGATTAATGTATGCTGTTTTGTTCCAAATGAAAAGATAATTTAAAAAAAAGACAAATTGAATAACAATATGAAAATGTGGTCTATATAAATGTTGTTACACATCAAAGGTGCATTTTGAGACTGCAGCTTGATGATTCTCAATCACAATTCTGCTCAACAATTGTTTACTATATCTAGCAAATATAGGCAAAGATGAGAGTTTTAGAAACTTTATTACAATTCATTATAATGTGCATTATACACATCTATAATGCAATGTCCATATTGCATTATGTTTATCAACTTTGAGGCTACAGTGAAATGCATAAGCTAATAGAATAATTATATTTTTGAGCAATTTAGAAATATAATTTCTGTGATGCATACACAATACAGCTTCTTTTTATGTTCATGGACTTAGCAGATAGTATATAAGGAAGAAAAATGACTGCATTCCCCTGATTATCCCACAAAAGCAGTTTTCTCCCTTCAGAAGTTCATTGAGAAAAAAAAAGGTAAACATTATATAAAATTTAATGAGCTGTCAAGCTCAAGGAGTTTGCAAGAAGTAACTAGTAGAAAATATAAGGTTGATTAAACAGTATTTAATGATAGATTGTGTCTCCATTTAATTCCTGTGAGATCATCAGGTAGGGAACACACAGTGAGCCAGAGAGATAGAGAATGAGAGAGATAGGAACAAGGGAGGCAGAAAGAGGTAAAAGAGAGAAGCAAAAGAGCAGAATTGTAATCCATATTTTATCATGTTAGATATAAATTTTAATAGTTAATGTGTCCTTAGAGAATTGAGAATTTATTAATAATCAAAATGCAAACATTCTGTCATGTTTCTGTGATTCTAGTCATAAAAATAAGAGACTATCTTGAACTAGGAATAACTATGAAAAGCATAAAAATTAGACTAATGTTGTGTAAAATAGATCTGATTCCAAGGTGAAAAAAAAGCAGTACATATAAAATAAAAATCAAATGAGATTTTAGTAGAAAAAGTTATCTTTTTGTTAAAATAACAAAAATTTTATATGAAAATATGATTTTATTTATAATTTTATTTATAAAATTATATCTATCCTGTGGATTCTTTAAAATACACATATATACATACACACACAAAATAGTTTAGATATATAAGTAAATGCTAGTAGTTCATTGAAAAGAAAGTTTTGTGTCTATATTATTTGATCAAATTTTCATGCCTATATCTTGTGATATGAGTAACTGCTTTGAAGATAGCAATATGCAATGTACTAACCACAGTTACTCTCCCACAATTCTTTCTTTCTTTCTTTCTTTCTTTCTTTCTTTCTTTCTTTCTTTCTCTCTTTCTTTCTCTCTTTCTTCTTTTTTTTGTAACTGGAACTTGAACTGTACCACTTTTTGTTGTATTTTTTAAAAATAAAAAATAATTACCCCAAAATTATCATACTACCACTCTGAATAACCAAAATTGCGAGGTATCTTATGGAGGGTCGTCTTTCAATTTAACCCTTGCGAATGAACATCTTGATTACTCCCTCTCGGATCTGTTTGGTTTTCACTCCACAGACGATAGGGTTTAGCAAGGGTGGAGCCTGGAGGTACAGGTTGGACAGGAGAATGTGTACATAAGGAGCAACATTGAAGCCGAACCTGTGTATGAAGGATGTGAAAAATGTGAGAATGTAGAACTGAAGACGGACAAAGAAGTGGGCTGTGCATGTGTTCAGCATTTTAACGAGCGCCTCCTTCGGTGGCAATTTAAAGACAGCCCGGAAGATAAAGGCGTAGGACAGAAAAATGAGGATTACATCAAATCCAAGGACTGAGAAGGCCACAGAGGCCATAGGCTTTGCTGTCGCTGACGTTTTTTGGCACCAGCTTCACCACAGCCATATGCTGGCAGTAGGAATGAGCGATGAGTGTGGTCCGAAAATGCTTCAGGCGCAGTTTAATTAGAAGTGGACACATGGTGATGATAACAGAGGCCCAGGTGGTCACTGCGATGATAATGCTGATTAGCACCTTCCTAGTGAGAATAGCAGAGTGCCTCGAGGGCTCACAGATAGCAACGTATTGATCAAAGGCCATGGCCAGGAGAATGCCGGATTCCATGCCCTGGAAAGTGTGAGTAAAATACATCTGGACAAGGCAGGAGTCACAGTGAGTCTCCCGTGATTGAAGCCAAAAGATGGCCAGCATTTTAGGGGTAATGCATAGGGTCAGGCCCAGGTCAGTACCTGCCAACATAGCTAAGAAGATGCACATGGGCTCGTGGAGACTGTGCTCAGAGTGGACGATGGTGAGGAGGAGGCCGTTTCCAATGGTGGCCAGATGAAAGAGATGGAGAACGGGATTCCAAGCCAGGGCTGCACTGTTTCAAGGCCTGGGATTCCAATGAGTGTGAAGACGGATGGCTTGAAGCAGGTGCCATTGGCAAATGACATCACGGGGCAACGAGGCAGAATCCCCCAAACTTCCAGTCTAATAAGAAAGAAGAAAGTTTATCGATAGCCTCAGTTCTGCAGTGTAATCCTGGAAAATGCTTAGAAAACTGCCACCATTTGTAGCATTGTTATAAGTGCTAAACTAGATTTTAGCCTGAGTTTATGAAGGAAAAATGATTTTTTTAATGTTTCAGGAATTTAAAAAAGTAATTAACTATCCTAAGTAAGACTTTTCTTATTTCTTAAATAAAGGATAGATACATAGGCAAAATAAAAATTCACCAATTTTACCCCAAATTATTTACATTCACAATTTAAATATATCTTTATCTTTAGTATATCATAAATTATGTATTGATTTTAAGTCTAGCTTTTTTTACGTAAAAATAAAAATGTTTCATTCCAAATATATGCATGCAAATATTTATATTCTACTACAATGTAAAATAAAATTTGCTACTTATATTTTTTCTCTTAAGAACTTGTTTAAAGTTGTGACCATGATAGTGGCTACAGTATGAAATCTTATACCATCAGTGAAAGGCACACTGTATGCAGTGCTTACTCGGAGCAGTAGACTTCATCTCCATTTCTATAAAATACAGTGATAACCAGGGAGACTGAAGATCACCTTCTGATTAACTTAGCATTATAAATTATATATTTATTCTAAACAAGTTAAAATGTATTAAGAATATCTTGTTCTAAGACAAAACTTCTGTGCATAACACTGTGAAAAGTACAGGAAAACAAAATTCCCTTCATTCTATATTATTCACTATATAAGATGTTTTAGAAGTGGAAAATCAGGTTGACTTAAAATAAATCTGTCCATTCCTAATCTCTACAGTTGACTAGTGATTTCAAACTAGTGATTTAATCTGACACTGTAATTCTTCAAGGTAATACTGAAAACATAAACAATGACAACAGCTATAGGATATTATAGGGTAAAGGGTAAAGAAGGGTAATTATTGGGTAAAGAAGACAATGTTAAAGGCTTTCCCCAAACACATTATCTTGTAAGAAACAACTTCCATGAAGGTACAATTTTCTCCCTTGGCAGCTTCATAGCTTCTTCATGGATCTAACAGTTTAAAATAAGATCTGACACCAATAATTTGCCCACTTAAATGATACTATATAGTGTCTGCTCAATATTGGCATTTTTACATTGAACAAAGCCCATTTAGTAGTGTTAATGCTAAGAGAGACAAAAACTGGGACAAAGTTCCCTCTTCCTATCAGGTCAATTATTCATAAATTATCTCCCCTTCTTCAGTACTATTGCACTGCTTCTTAAATATTTTTCTTCTGTCATAATATCCATTTTTCTTTCTCTTTCATTTTCTTCCATATTAAAGTAACAAGAGACTCCTATTTGTTCATAGCATTTTGAATATATAAACATTCCTTCTGGCTAGTGCTAAAACATTCAAATCAGAACCGCAGAAAAGAATATGTAAGTACCTTGCTTTGGGCTCCCTGTGAAGTTCTTATCAGTTCTTCAAGGGCTATGACTGCTACAGAGCTGCCAATATTTAAGATATTTCCCTTAGGAGTCTGGCAGTCTCTGGAGATAAATAATATGACTTAGTTTCCAAAGTTATCATTCGTATCTCAGGTTTGAATATTTTTTTCCTTTACTGTTAAAATCAAAAGTATTATCATCAAATCCTTAGGGAATGGGCAAGTGGAGAAACAATTACAGGACACCAAGTTAGACATAAGCACAGGGAAACAGTTTCTGAAAAAAATATCCAGTTGTACAAGAAATACTACCAAGAATCAACAAATGAAAACTTTCTGTACAACAAAGGAAATCAGCAGCAGAATGAACAGACAACATACAGAACTAGAAAATAATTTTTCCAGCTTCTTTTCAGACAAAGACTAATATCAAGATTACATAAAGAACTCAAAAAAATTAGGCCCTCCCAATAAAAGACTCGATAAAAAATGGGCATCTGCAATGACTAGACACTCCTCAAGTAAGCTGTTTGGAAAATACCTACATGAAAAAGTATTCAATGTCACTGACCATGTGAGATATATAAATTAAAAGAACACTGAGATTGCATCTTGTTTCATAAAGAATGGATACCTCTAAAAAATTAAATAATAGCAAATGTTAGAAAAGATGTGGGAGAAAAGGAATGCTTAGCTATTGGGAAGCATCAATCATCATGAAGATTTCTCAAAAAACTAAACCTAGAAATTTCATTTGACATAGCTATTTTTCTTCTAGGAACCTTCCCCAAAAAGATAAAAAGATTATATTATAAATGATACATGCATACTCATTTTTATAGCAATACAATTCATAAAAAATCAATATCTTGGAAGCAGTCTGTACCTCAATACATGGAGAGATAATGAAAACCTGATTTTTATACACAGTGGAGTGTTATTCTGACAGAAAGATAGATAAACTTGAGTCACCAGTAGGAAAATGCATACACCTTGAGACAATAATGATCAGTGATACAGATCAAAGAAGTAAGTTTTAAATAGTGAGCCAGATCTCTGTCATATGAGAAAGAAACTGAGAGATAAAAGGAGTAAAGGGTGGGAAATGAAGTTAAAGAAAGAGGGAATTGTGAAGTGCTGTGTATGTTCACCAAGTCTCTGTGAGGCAAGTGATCATCATGTACTACAAACATGTATGAAATATAAATGTTCTCTCTTTCTCTCTCTCTCTCTCAATCTCTCTCTCTCTCTCTCTTTCTCTTTCTTTCTCTAAGAGTGGAAAAGGAATAAGGGGGAGAGAGAAAAAGGGATTAAAAAGAATTTTAAGAAATATCACATATATGTACCAACTCCCTATGATCAATGTAATCACTATGTTATTATGCACATGTGCCAATACAAAATGAGAATTTCCCATATGCTGGCTTTGAACCAATTGATTTCAACATTATTATTTTTTAAGGACCAGCTTTATTGAAATAAAACTTGCATACTACACAATTTACAAACTTAAAGTATATAAATCAGCAGACTTCAGCATACTGACAGTTGTACAACCATGACCACAATCCAATTTATATGATTTTTGTTATCCTAAAATGAAACAATCTGCCCACTAACTGTCATCTCCAAAATCCTCCCCACTACCTTTAGGCAGCCACTGAGATAATCATATAGACTTTTGTACTCTGGAAATCTATTTTTTACTTAAAATAGACCATGCTTGTCAACAATAAGGACCTCAATATATCCAAAGAAATGGAAATTCTGCAAATTGAGATTTTACACCATATTGGAATGAATCTGGAAATTGACAACAGAAACATATTTGGCATACAATAATATTTTTCTTTTTCACTGTTTTACTATTGTCTTTTACTTAATACTTCATACCAATTTAATTACAGTGAATAAAAAATGTAACTAAAGTAACTTTTGGAAGTGGGTAGAATTTGACAATAGATACACATAGAACTGTACATAAGCACTGGCCTATAGTGAATAAATTTGCTCCTACCCCCAGGGTTTAGGGGTAACAATGCTAACAGTGGTGCACGAACACTTGCGTTAAACTAATAAATAACTGGTGAATAGTGGAGACAATGTTTCACACTGCTGCCCTGGGAATTTACAAGTAAGCATGCAATAACACTAGAATAATTCATGTTGTTTCAAATTAGAGTAATCACTATGTTTGGCATGAGACAGATGATGATGAATACAAATGGATAACAGATATAAACAGATAGACCAACATTAACAGATATATATTTTGCATAAATTAGTATACATACTTTTTGGTTGTGTCAATTGAAAGAGCCTTGAAACAATGTATACACCCAACACTCAGAATTTTGTTTATAATGAAAATATCCAAAAGGGAACAGTGAAATTTCCCTTATTCTAAGATTGGGAAAGGTGAAAAATTAGATAATTATGGTCTCCTTATTTTACCAAAAGGAAAGAAAGGCAGCACTCTCCTGCATACTCCCCAAATTAGGAACATACAGTTATGATAATAGGGAAAATGGACAGAGTTAAACTTGGATGCTTTGACAAATAAAGTGCAGTAGATTGTAGTCTGATATATTGTTTATTCATGAGTTCATGAGTTCATACATATATAACTAGACGACTGCTTAAATAAAAGCAGTTGTAGTTGATTATCCTGAAGGAAGTGAAGGATTCCCTCAAACTGGTTTATTCTTGGCTGTAGATTTCCAAAGAAAAAGTGGAAATAAGAGAACAACAATGTCCTGATAAGCAATGTCTTTGTTAGGTAATCAAATTCAGTATCAACAGCAATAAGCTATGTCAGTAATATATACCTTTGATATGGAAATCTATGTTAAGCTAACTAATCTTCCTTCACAAATCATTCAATATTAGGTTAATCAGGGAAAACTATCAGACCAGTTGAAGGAAATTTTAAAAAATATCTGACTACCGTTCATAAAAACAAACAAGTATTCAGAGCAAAAAGAGACAGAAGAACTGACACACTCAAGAACAGCCTAAGGAGAGTAGTAAGCATGTGTTTTGGAATACCCTGGAGGGAATCCCATAAGATAAAAAAGTATCATAACATAAAACTAAGAAAACCTGACTGATGTATGAACTTTATTGAATAATAATGTGTGAATACAGTTTCATTAATTTAGACAAATGAGCTTACTGTTCACTTTAAAAATTATTAATGATACTGTAAATTATGCAAGTATTTTAAGATTCTGTTTTCACTATATTTTTATTTTTCTGTATTTTGTAATCTTTAAGTGTAGCAAAATCAAATCTATTTTTGCCAAATTTTAAAACAAAATTGAAATATTGCCAAATTATATTACATTATGGAACTAGAACAGAGAAGTATGATACATTTTATGAGATTGCAAGAATTTTAATCTACTGGTAAAATAATGGAAGAAGCCCAAGTACAGCAAAATAAAAACTATTTTTCTAAAATTAAAAAAATGAAATATTACCAAGTAATATTACATTATGGAACTTAGCCAAATAACTAAACCTAGATTACTATTAGCTTTTATACAGGAGTAAAGGTGATATTCTCAGTGTTACATGTGTGGTAAACATGTGCTATTTTCTGCCAACATGTCTGCATAAAGAGCACACAGAATGCAATATATGGAGCCTACTTTAAACACTGGGCTCTAGAAGAAAGCACAATAGCCACTATAATGTGTATGAATTTCCACAAAATATCTTATTTCAGATGATTATCAACAAAATATATACAATTCTTAGTCTATAGCATGAAATTCATTGAGGGCTGAATAGGAGTTAACTTTTAAAATTTCCATGAGAAGCAGGGAGCAGGGCCCAGAATCCAGCCTCAGGCCCTGACCACCTGGAATCCCCGTGCACAGAAAAAAGACTTGGGATTTTTCTCCCAGGCAGTAAGACTATGCCTTGCATCAGAGACTACCCCAAGGAACATGACAGAGATGGGGGGGGTGCTAACTGGGCGATGCCCAGCGAACTCCAAGCAGGGAGCAGGACCCAGAATCCAGCTGTGGGCCCTGGAATCCCAGTGCACAGAAAAAACTTGGAACTTTGCTCCCAGGTGGCAAACCTTCGACTACAGTGTATTAACTGTGCTAACTCAAAGGGAGATTCAGTAAGTGCCTCACCAAATAGAACATCTCAGGAGGAACCACTGAGTGTGGTGAGTATGCCCCTAAAATAGAGGTGTACAGTGGGTAAACAGGACCAGTAGTAAAGCCCCCTCCACCTAATTGTAAGACCTGTGTGAGCCTGACAAGAGGGTGGGTGGCCACTTCCTACAAACAGAAAACATCAGGCAGAGTGAGGAGGGTGCCAAGAAGGACTTCTTCAATTTGAAGAACATTAAAAGGGCATATGATACACACAGACACACAATAGGGGCACAGTATGGCCTCAGCCAACACAAACAATGTAGACAGATATGATGACCTGGAATAACCTGAAGAATAGTAATAGCAGGAACTAAAAGTTGACCTATGTCAAAACTACTAGCTTTATAAGCCTAGGAAGAATATAAGATTCACCCAACAGGCCCTGCAACAGGAAATCAGGTGACTGGCCCATATATACATTGTGGGACCCAGCAATTGAAAAAACATCAACCTTACATTAGGGCCCCAAGATACACATTACCAACAGTTGACATTAGTGGGATTGAATGACCAAACACCAACTTGAAAGAGGAAAATGGCAAAACAAAAAGCAAAATTCAGTCTCAAACATCTAGTCCACCAGGAGCAAGTACAGGAGACATAGAAATAGAGGATTTCAAAAGTAAAACAACAGAAATATCTGAAAAGATAATGAGTGAAATAAAAAAAAAATAACTCCATGAGGCTATAGAGGAAATAAAATTAGAAGTACTCTCCCATTTAAAGATAGAAATAAAAACCTTAGTAAAGGAGTTGCTGAGCACAGCTAAAGAAGAAATAGAGAAAAAAAGTACATAAGCATGGGAAACTGATTTAAACCTTGAATGAACAGTATAGAAAACATGGAGAATTCATGAAACAAACTCAAAGAGACATCCAAGAAACAAAATATTCTATTCAAAGTATGCAAAACTGTTTAAATGAAACTGAAGAAAGGATTTTGGACCTTGAGGACTGGATTGCAATTAGTGATCATGAAAGCATAAAAATATTAAAAATAACAAAGCAGCAGGAAATGACAATCCCAAAGCTTCAAGATGATGTCAAGAGCAACAAAATAAGATTTATAGGCACTAGTGAAAAAGCAAGAGTCAATGCAAATGACATAGCTAAAATATTCTCAGAAGTAATAGAAGAAAATTTCCCAAACATGGGGAAAAAAATCTGATATACAGATAAGTGAGGCATATAGGATGCCAAACAGTTACAACCAACATAAAACTACAACCAGACACATAATTATTAAGACCTCAGACATACAGCATAAAAAGCAAATACTAAAAGCTGTCAGAGAAAGACACAACTCACCTATCAAGGAAAGCCCATTAGAATCATGGCAGACATTTCAGCACAAATCTTCAAGTCAAGAAAAACTTGGAGTGAGGTATTTCAAGCCCTGAATGAAAACAACCTTCAACCCAGACTGATGTACCCAGTAAAACTTTCATTCAAATTTAATGGAGAAACAAGATACTTCCATGACAAAGAGCAACTGAAAAAAGTTCATGTCTACCAAACCAACCCTTGAAAGAATGTTGAATGATGTACTAGACAGAGATAAAAATGACCACAATCCCCAAAACTACAACAGAAAGAAACCACCAGGTAGAACAAGCAATTAAATAAGGGGGGAAGCAGAAAGCAAACAACTTGGAAACAGCATGGTAAAGTCGATCCAGTACATATCAATGAAATCCATAAATATAAATGGCCTCAATTCACCTATAAAAAGAGATAGACTGACAGAATGGATGAAGAATAAAAATGATCCCACTATATGCTATATACAAGAAACACATCTCACCCAAAAGGAAACTCACTGATTAAAAGTCTAAGATGGAAAACAGTATTCCATGCAACAGGAAACCAGAAAAAATCAGCAGTAACTATTCTATTTGCAGACAACATGAACTTCAAACTTAAAATGATTAAAAGAGATAAAGAATGTCACTACATACTTGTAAATGGAAAAATTCAGGAGGAAGAACTAACAATGATAAATATACATGCACCAAACACAGGAGCACCTGACTATATAAGATAGATACTAATGGACATGAAAAACCAAATACACAAGAACACAATTATAACAGGGGACTTTAACAGCCCATTGTGAAAGAGATAGATCAACTAAACAAAAAGTCAGCAAGGAAATAATAGAACTCAGTCATGCCTGTGAGCAATTGGACTTAGTAGATGTTTACAGAGTGTTCCACTCAACCACATCAGAATACATATTTTTCTCAGCTGTGCATGGGACATTCTCCAAACTAAACCATACATTATCTCCCAAAACATTCTTCAGTAATTGCAAAGGCATTGAAATTATCCCATGCATAATATCTGACCACTGTGCACTTAAATTGGAAATTAATGTTAAAAGAAATTGCAAAACCTGTATATATACATGGAAATTAAATAACAACCTTTTGAACAACCAGTGGGCTACAGATGAAATTAAAGAAGAAATAAAACAGTATCTACAATTCAGTGAAAGCATGGAAACAATGTATAGTAATCTGTGCAATGCAGTAAAAGCAGTGTTAAAAGGTAAATTTACAGCAATAAATTATCATATCAAGAAAACAGAACAAGAACAAATAAAAAACATAATGCTTCATCTCAAGCTTCTAGAGAAAGAAGAGCAAGCAAAACCCAAAGCTCATAGAAGAAAGGAAATTGTAAAGATTTGAGAAGAAATTAATGCAATTGAAACTAAAAAAAAATACAAAAAATTAATGAATCAAAAAGCTGCTTTTTTTGAGAGAATAAACAAAATTGACAAACTTCTAGATAACCTTTTAAAGAAAAAGAGAAAGAAACCCAAATTCATGCAATAAGGACTGAAAAGGAGGAAATTACTACAGATCCCAGAGAAATTCAAAAGATCATGAATACCTACTTTGAAAATCTCTACTCACATATAGTGGAAAATACAGAGGAAATGGACAGATTCCTAGAAACATGTGAACTACCAATGCTCAACCAAGAAGATATAGCAATTTTTAATAACCCAATATTAGCTACTGAAATTGAAAACATAACTAAAATCTTACCAACAAAGAAAAGCTCAGGTCCTGATGGATTCACTGCTGAATTCTACAAGAAATTTAGAGAAGATTTGATGCCAATATTCCTTAAACTCTTCAATGAAATTGAAAAGAAAGCAATCTTCTCTAAATCATTCCTGCAGGCAAGTATTACTCTTATAGCAAAATCAAAGAAAGACCCAACCAAAGGAGAACTATAGGTGAATCTCACTAATGAACACTGATGCAAAGATTCTCAACAAAATACTGGCAAATAGAATGCAGAAAATCATCAAGAAAATTTACATCATGACAAGACGGGTTCATTCCAGGAATGCAAGGATGGTTTAACATATGCAAATCAGTAAGTGTAATACACTACATCAACAGAGCGAAAAACAAAAACCACATTGTCATCTCGATAGATGCATAAAAAGCTTTCCATGAAGTCCAACACATGTTCATGATAAAAACACTTCAGATACTTGGAATACACGGCATCTACCTCAACCTTATAAAGGCAGTCTAAGACAAACCAACAGCCAACATTATACTAAATAGACAAAAATGGAAAGCTTTCACTTTAAAATCAGGAATAAGACAGGGATGTCCACTATTACCACTCCTATTCAATATAGTTCTGGAAACAATAGGTAGGGTATTGGACAAGAGAGAGAAATAAAAGGAATACAGATAGGAAATGAAGAAGTTAAATTATCACTATTTGCATATGACATGATACTCTACATAGAATACCCAAAAAACTCCATTAAAAGACTACTAGAGGTAATAAACAAATTCAGCAGCCTAGCTGGGTAAAAAGTTAATGCTCAAAAATCAGTAGCATTGCTGTACACACACACACACACACACACACAAAATCTCACTGAGAGAGAAATTATGGAAATATCACCCTTTACAATAATATCTAAAAAAATGAAATATTTAGGAATCAATCTAATTAAAAATGTAAAAGACCTATATGCTTAAAATTATACTAAGCTGAAAAAGGAGATTGAAGAGGATATTAGAAAATGGAAGGATATTCCTTGCTTTGGCTAGGAAGAACCAACATTGTGAAAATGACCATACTCACAAAACTGTTATACAGATTTAATGCAATCCCAATGAGAATACCATTGACATACCTCACCAATCTAGAGAAAATACTCCTAAAATTCATTTGAAACAAGAGAAACTTAAAGTAGCAAAGGCAATTCTGGGGAACAAATGGCATCTCAATTCCTGACTTGAAACTGTACTACAAAGCCACAGTGATAAATCAGCACGGTACTGGCAAAGAAATAGACCTGAGGATCAATATAGTGGATTAGAAGATGCAAGCACAATTACAAAGATACTCAGCCACCTAATATTTGACAAAGAATTTAAATATGTTCACTGGAAGAAAGATAAATGGTGTTGGAAAAATTGGCACTCCGCATGCCAAAGACTGAAACTAGATCCATGCCTATCACCATACACAAAACTAAAGTCTAAATGGATCAGGGACCTAAATATCAAAACAGAAACACTAAATCTGCTGGAAGACAAGATGGTCAAAAGTCTTGGAGACATAAGGGTAAGCAGAGAATTCATGAACAAACTGCAAACTGTACGGGAAACATTTCAAAGAATCAACAACTTGGATCTCATATTATGGAAAAGTTTCTGCACTTCAAAAAAAATCACCAACAGAGTGAAAAGAAAACCCACAGAATGGGAAAGAATTTTAGCCAGCAACCCCTCAGACAAAGGACTTGTATCCAGAACATATAACGAATTGAAAAACGTCAAGCCCCCTAAGTTCAAAGACCCTCTCCACAAATGGACATCTGAGATGAACACACAGTTCTCAGAGGAAGATATACAAAAGGCAAATAAATCCATGAAGAAATGTCACCATCACTGGTCATTTGATTAATGCAAATTAAAACAACATTGATGTCACCTCACTCTAGAAAGAATAGCTACCATCAAGAAATCAACTGATAACGAATGTTGGCGAGGCTGTGGGGAAAAAGGAACACTGTTCCACTGTTGGTGGGAGTGTAGACTGGTGCAATTGGAAATCAGTATGGAGAATTCTCAGAAGACTAGGATTGGAATCTCCATTCAATCCAGCTATTCTCCTCCTGGCTATTTTCCCAGATGAACTGAAAAGTTCATATCACAGTGCTATATGTCCGCCCATGTTCATCGCAGCACAATTTGCAATAGCTAATCTTGGAAACAACCAAGATGCCCATCAACTGCACAGCAGATGAAAAGATGTTTTATTTTTATACATGGAATATTACTCAGCTATTAAAAGGATGATTTTGAGGCCTTTATAGGTAAATTGAGATAACTTGAGACCATCCTGATTAGTGAAATAGATAAGAATCATATTTATAAATATCACATTGTGTCTCTAATGTAAAAAGTAATAAGAAATATAGGAGTAATAAAACCCAAAATGTGTAATTGCTATTGTAAAAAAGAGAGGAAAATAAAGTGCTCTAAACGATATAACTGCATATATGTTTAAGTGTGTAAGATATATTCCCCTATTACTATGGTTTTGCTATATTGAGCAGAGCTGTTTGAAATCTCACTGTTTGAATATCTACATTTCATGCTTTAATTTTGTAACTTGAACAACTAATTCCAAGATGATGGCATGTTATTTATCTAGTAGTGATTTGTTAGTGTTTTTTTTTTTCCTTTTTTTCCCCTTTGGAATCCTGCATTATTGCTATCCTTTTTTCGATGTTGCTTTTTTTTTCTTTTTCCCATTAAATTACAAATTTAAAAAAACTCCATGAAACTGCTTCATATTAGGTTTCCTACTGCTAACTTTTTTTCTTTTGTGCTGGGTATTGAACTCACTACCTCATGTTTGCAAGCAGGCACTTACACCATGGAGCTAAACCCATCCATCTCATAAATTTTTAAGTCAATGCATAGAAAACTTTTTTCTTGCCCAAATGCATATATTCATTAATTAAGACAGATGTGATTCCAAACAATGTAGACTTTCTGAAGTCTACTCATTTAGCGATTTTTCTGCAACTCACATTTCTTTCTCTCCACCTCTGTCTTTTTTCTTAGTATTTTTAAAGCACTGTTTCATTATTAATTAGAACCCGTCCAAGTGAGTATTTGTGTTACCAACAGACTGATCTTTTTTAAAATATATAACCTATGTCAATTAGATTTTTCTAATGAATATTCCATGAAATGAGAGATAATTGTTGAAGTTAATTTTTTCTTTTTCTGTTTTCTTTTCTTTTTTTTTTAACATGGAATTGAACTTATTACTTCACACTTATCAGACAGGTGATGTGCCTCTGAGCTGTAATGCTGGCTAAAGCTTTAATTTTTTAATGGGTTTATTAAGTGACATTTTTATGGCTGGGGCAGGAGAGATAAAACAGTTAAGTTTTGAAAATTTTGGTCAAACAATAAGAAGCTAAATGAACTTCAGAAAGAAAGAAGGAAGGAAGAGAAGAAGAAAGGGAGGTAGGAAGAGATAGAGGGAAAGGGGAGGAGGGAAGAAACGAAGGGAAGAATGAGAGGGGGAGATAAAGAGAGAGAGAGACAGAGAGAGACAGAGAGAGAAAGAGAAACAGAGACAGATAGACAAAGAGAGAAGAAAGTAGAGAGAAAGGAAATCCAGCATGACTATGGTGTAAGAATCATCCCTGATTCTTTGTCACTTGCACTTGTACCTTGGCCCAAGAGAATGAACTAGTTCTAGAGTTTCCTTTAAGGTAAGGCACTGGAGGCCAGCATTTCTCATTGGCAGCTCTTCTTAAAGAATCCAGTGCATGATTAGCACAAGGTTTGGGGATCAATGTATAGAATTAGCACGTTTATTTTTGTCACCAGTGACCTTGCTCTCCACATTTGTGAAGCATGAGACCAGTGCCTGGACTGTCTGCTCCCCAGGGCGCACCTCTGTGAGTGCACTCCATTGAAAGGGCAGTGCTTGGAGGGCTCACCTCCCACTTAAGACAGAAGAAGTGACAGTGGAAATGTTTTGAAGAGGTACAGGAGGTGTAAGTCTATTGCTGGGTAGTCTGGCTCTGGGACCAGAAAAGGCGCGCTTAGACAGAAATCATTATGTTGTGGCCATTTAGTCAAGATTTAAATTGAGGGAGAAATAAAAGACAAGTAGTGAGGAGAAGGGAAAGCTAAATGGACATGGGCAGCTCGGTGAATCACAGGTAACAGTTTGCTCAGGCTCAGGTGTGTGCTCTAGTGAATTTTAGTGAATTATATTCTTAAATACATGCGCAAGTGGTGTGTGTGTGTGTGTGTGTAAATTCCTTTGTAATATTGAACTGTTTTTCTCCAGGTATTTATTTGTCACCAAGTTCACTTTGCTCATTTTGCTAGACTTCCTTTGTTATCACAGATCACAAAATCAATTTTCAAACTACAGAAAAAAGTTTATTCATATAATCTTGCCTCTGAATGACTGATTTTGAGTGTGTATGACTACCACAATGCATTTCCTCTTCTGATGTTATTTATTTATTGTTTGCCTTCATCCCATACCATCACAATTTAGTTAATTAAAAAGGCTTTGGTCACTTTACTTACACTTGTTGATATGAAAGAGGCAAAATTAAATATTGAAAGAACATTTGATAATTTTGCACAACAGTTATAAATTCATAGAAATCCTTAGAAACAGTTTGGAAACTGGAAAATAACTAGGATTCTAAGAATCTCCGAACATCTGTAGCCTACAAAGGAAAAATAAATCTTGCTTAGTTCAATGCTATTGAAATTTTTCATATCTTCTCCATTCTAACAGTATATAATTATAGGTGAAAATCCTGAGGAAAAATATATTGGCCAACTATTATTGTTATATTTGCTGTACACCAGTCATAATATTTTAATGCATTACATTTGCCAGCTATTAATGACCTCATTTTTTAAGTTAGCAAAATATTAAAAGACAGTGAAACAAAGTTTTCCCATCTGTAACTCTTGGGAAAGAATAAACACTGAAAACACTGAGTTCTTCCTAGTACAGCATAGAATGTGACAAATCAGAATTGCAAGGAGGGGGGTTAATAGAGGGGCCATTCTTAACACTCAGGATTAGGAGCTATTGAACTCTGCTCTGCTTCATTACCCATGGTTGTATTATTTAACACAGTTCAACTGATAATTGTTCAGTACACTGTAGTTCCAAACTGATTAAATTGTCAAATCAAGTTAACTCAGTTGCTTTGCAGATGTGTGAGATACTTAACCTTTTGTACTTAAAGATCCAGAATTACCAAGTTGGGACTGAGAACATGCATTTGTCCTGCACACTGTCTCAGCTATTGTATAAAGCTCTCTCAGGCTTTCTTCTAAGTATAATGTGGCAACACTGAACCTATTTCATGGCAGCTTTGCAGAGTAGCTCAGTTGTGTTTATCAAATCCTGGCAGTTTATTACCAAACATGCAATGCTCCAAACACTGCAATGAGATGGGCTTGTTTCACATTTCAGCCCCAAGTTCCAAGTACAGTGCTAAGCAAATATGAACTAGAAAATCTGAAAAAAGGGTAATGCTATAAATTATTGGAAATTAACAAGAATTTTTCAAGGGTGTTTAGGACCTGACAGAAACACATGAACTGGAGTGTAAGCATGGATGAGGAAGACACAGGAGGAGCAACACAGTGAAGAAAAGCATATTTTGGTGTGATCCGGAAAATGTGGCTGGCATTCCTTCCCTGATCTGAACTTCTCTACACCCACACTCAAATTTCTACTGTTTTGAATCCCTTTCTGCAAGCTGCTTTTAGCATATCATACTGTAAAGATATTTTCACGGTTTTGTCACGAATATGTTTGAATAAATTTATTTAATATTTAGAAATCAACACAACAGGTTATAACATACATGGATATTGAATTTCTGCTCCTCATTGTGGTACACATTAAATAAGTTGGCTTTGTAATTCACCTAATCTCAGTCTATCTTCATAATAATTGAAAAAGAAAATATTTTTAGAACATATTATGGAGATCAAATAAAATAATGCACACAAGTTTTCTGATACAAATCAGTGTTTAGTAAATACTAGAGAAAAGTTAGAAAATGAATTAAATTCCAAAATTAGCTTACATTATGCCACTGCCAAAATCTACACATGTTATTTATCTCCTCAGTCTTTCTATTAAAATATCTATGCCTTTTATAATTTGCACAACAGGGAAAAAGCAAAACAATTAATGTTTATTTGAAGATATTGCATAAAAACTTTTCATTAATTACAACTTGATATCTTTTTCAAAGTTAGGTGGCCTTAAACTATTCCTGAATACTTTTATAAATGTCACATCAAAAAGTTTCTGAGGGTCATATATATTTGTAAAATTACCAGGTAAACTTACTTTAGTACATTGATGTGTACTGTATGTATCTTAAGTGGGAGAAAAGATTTAAAAGTGAAAATATGTGCAAAATTTTAAACTCTACTTGGCCATGAGCAAACACATATTGGAGCAATGTAAGGGTTTGCAACTCACTAACTTCCCATAAATGCATCGTGTTTCATGGACACACTTTACAATATTCTTCATGATGGCTTAACATAGGCCAAAGGGAGGAAGTGACATTGGCAAAAAGTACACATTTAAACAAAAATTACAAACTAAATAAATTTTAGGAAAATAATAAATAATAAACTGACTTAACACTTAGGAAAGAAGAATTTATTCACTCAAAATTACTTAAAATATATAGATATATTAAAGGTAACATGAAAATCACAGGCAAGAAACATAAAACTGGGAGTGGGTCTACTTCAAATTGGGAAAAAACTTCACAAAGCAAAAGTGTCAAACAAGGGAAAAGGCATCCTATATGATAAGAAAATAGAGAGGAAATTATACATTTGATACGTTTGATACATTTGATAACTTCTAATGTATGTAGTGATTTCTTATAATCAATGGTAAAAAAAATCCCTAATATTTTGGTTTAAAATGGGCCAAAACAATTACTGTAAGAAGACACAGATAAGGCCAAAAGATACGTGAAATAGCCCTGTATATTACTGATTATCAGGAAAATGCCAATCATATCAAATATATCAACCTTTTGCAGAACTATTTTTCAAATAAAAAATAGCAGTGTTGTTCAAAATGTGAAAAAAGGGAAACCCCTGTACCCTGATGGCCACAATGTAATATGATGGCATAGCTAACTATGAAAAGTTGTAAGGTGTTCTCATCTGATCCAGAAATCCTGCCTGTGGGTGTTTATCTAAAAGAATTGAAAATAGGACCCCAAGAGAATACATAATTGAAAATCTAGTAACATTTCAGGACCATTAAAGATATTTAAAGATATCTAAAATGTATCAACAACCTAAGACTTCACGAGTAGGTGAACTGATAAAACAAAATATATGCATACATTGGCATATCTTTCAACACTACAAAATAAGAGGCTCATTCAGTGTGTAACAATGTGAGTGACCCTTTATTACATTATAAAAGCAAAGCAGGCCCAGAAAGACAAATAGAATGTGATTCCACTTTTATGAGGTGTGTAAAATAGACTAACGGAGCCAATGATAGAATGATCATTGTTGGGGGCTTGAGAGAAGGAAGTGAGGTCCTACAAATCAATGTGAGGCATTTCAGTAAGGAAAGGTGACTAAATTCTAAGGATCTAATGTGAACATTGTGACTACAGATAGCAACAGCACTATATTGCACACTTAAATTCTTTTCAGGGGATAAATCTCTGTTAAGTGTTCTTACCTTCTAAAATTACTATAGTATGAATATAGAAAAGCACAATGACAAATAATGGTATTTTAAATATTCCATGCACGTGAATAAAGAGGCATTGTTAATATTCTTGACAAAAGATGTTCCATTTTCAATAAAAGTTTATAACTTTAATGGTTTTCTAATTACTGAATAAAGTTAAAATACATGGATATAATATTGTACATCTATGTTAAGAATTTTCTCATTAAAAGAAGTATAAGAATACATATATGTATATATAATATATTTAAAAATCCGTCTATGTATGTGTGTATGTATCTGCTGCCATTATCAGTCTGTGGAAAAACATGGTAAAGAGCAGTATCTGAAGATTTAAAAGGAGATAAAGATAAAAGATAAAGTATTAAATTCAAGCTTTACTAAGAACTGTCCTGCAACAGAAGCAGAATGGAAATATTGCTTGTATTATATTCATATTTTAGGAAGCAAGATGAGAATGTATCGAAAGTTTAACAGTAAATGTTTACATGGATCTCAAAGTGACAAAAGTGTCAGTTTAACATATCTCTTAAAGGCAATGAGGACACAGGACAGGATATTCATGTACAGATGATCTCCTGAGAAAGATTTCACTCCTGTCATTTTCTAACTTTTATTCAGCAAGCAGAGGTCTGAAAGAAAAATGAGTGCAGAAGTTCTGTACAGTGTTCTGTGGAGACAGTGTGATGACGAGTAAGGGACAGCAGTCAATAGAGAACAAAAGATGGAGAGTGAAGAAACTGAAGCTCCTAAGAAATGAATTATTTTGACCAAAAACTGTGCAACAGGTTATCGACATTGACAGGACCTGATAACAGATGTGAAAGTAAAAAGACCTGAGAGGGTTGGTAAAAACAGGATACATGGTTTGAGAGCCAGTTAGAATTCAAGTATTCAAAGCCGGAACAGGTGTATCTGATAATTTCAGAATGTAAAAGCTGTGGGGAAAATGCAGTAGATGAGTGGCCCTGAACAGCATTTGAAGTTAATTAGAATTTTAGGGTTATATCTTTTTGTCATGAAATATGCAATAAAATAATGTTGATTGTGAATATGTATTATATTCCACATTTGTAAATGCAGGATGACAATGCTTAGCATAATTGTTTTGAATTTTCATATACTGTACAATCTCCTACTACTTTCACATAATCTTAAACCTCACATACTTAGCACCGCATGAAATGATTACATTTGCTTTCTTCATATAATAGCCCAGAGTTGATCTGGAATTTGTATTTCTAGTGGTGCTGTGAAACATTTTACTATAATTTCATCTTTGTGCTCTATGCTGTTTCCCACACACAACTACAAAAACTAATATTAATATTATTTATAATATATAAATTTTATACTCAAATAGTGTATGTTACATGATATCAGATCTACTTGAAAAGGAATTATGTCATTAATGACTAAGAGACATATCCAAAGGGGTTTGAAACTTTTCATGTGACTGTGTGTAAATTCTACATCCACAGTGGTTCAGTTCAGTATGAGAAAATTATTACCTAATACAAAATATATGTGTTACAATCTTACCAAGATCATGTATGTGATTTTTTAAAACATTGATGCTATATACAACTTATTTAATAAAGTAAACTATGAGTGACTCTTCTCTGCATACCAAATATTATCCTCTGTCTAATATACTATTGGTTCTTGTTAAAATTTGATTAACGCATGTTAATGCCTAAATAATTGAAATAATCTAATTAGCTTTATTGAAATGAAAAAATAGCTTTCTTCAAAGTCATACAATTATGTTGTGATGGGCTTCGTAATTAGAAATCAAAAAGTATATTTTCATATTCAATTGCATTGCAAAAGAACAGCTGGAGACTCTTAGTGAATGAGAATTAAGTCTATTATTTCTCCAGCTATAAAAGAGATACAGAATAATGGTCCTTCCTAATACCACACAGTTTCATCCCTACATTTTCGCTTTCTTGGGAATTCCAGGCGTTGAAGATGTGAATATGTGGATTGGTTTTCCATTTTGTGTCGTGTATTTGATGCTCTTCTGGGAGATATTACCATTATTGTTGTGATTCAGACTGAACCCAGCCTCCATCAGCCCATGTTCTATTTCCTGGACACTTTATCTACTATTGACTTGGGTCTGTCCACTTCCACTATCCCCAAGATGCTTGGCATCTTCTGGTTCAAATCAAGAGAAATCTCCTTTGAGGGATGCCTCATCCAGATGTTCTTTACCCACTTTTGCACTGGCCTGGAAACAGCTGCACTTGTGGGCATGGCCTATGATTGGTATGTAGCCATTTGCAATCCTTTGCACATTGGTTCTGATGAACAAGGTGGTGTTGGCCATAGCTTTGATCATCCTCCTGAGACCCTTGGCCATTGCAATTCCATTTGTGGTGCTCATCCTGAGACTGCCCTTCTGTGGACATCAGATCATTCCCCACACATACTGTGAGCACATGGGTATTACCTGCCTGTCTTGTGCCAGCATCAAGGTCAACATCATCTATGGCTTCTGTGCCATTTCCGTGCTGGTATTTGATATCATAGCAATCATCCTCTCCTATGTCCAGATCCTACACGCTGTCTTTCTCCTGCCTTCTACAGATGCCCGCTTAAAGGCACTCAGCACCTGTGGCTCCCATGTGTGTGTCATGCTGTCCTTCTACATGCCAGCATTTTTCTCCTTTATGACCCACCAGTTTGGCTGAACTGTTCCTCATACATCCATATTCCTCTTGCCAACTTTTATATTGTCATCCCACCTGATCTCGACCCTGTTATTTGTGGTGTCAGAAATAAGCACATCAGAGAGAGGATAGTTAAAGTGTTCAAGAATAAATCATGAAATATGGGTCACAGAGATTGCAAGAAATAAATTATTTCACAGAACAAAGTGTGTCTTAATCTTTACTACCAAAATTGCAATATTATGATACCTGGGGAAGAAGGCATCTTGTGTGTGGATATGTATAAGTTTTACATTTATAATACTGAGACAAAGTAATGCAAATTAAAACAATACATATTCAATGCAAGTACAGTTCTAACCACAAAACATGTATTACAATTAGATGATAACTAAACTAGGATGACACAGAAAATCTCAAGCAGTTAGTAATTGACAGGCACTATGATAATTGTAAGCATTAATAGCATACATTTTACAATCCAGGTACAGTTTTGATAACTGCATTAACCTGCTCAGTTCTTACATTTGCAGTCAGTAATATGCACTGCTCAGCTGCCCATCATCGTGCTGAAGAAACTGAGGCAATGACACGGTGTGGAATGGAGGGGATAGCCATGAGGTAACTGGTGACACATGAGGAGAAGACATTATAACACTTCATTTTGAGGAGACATATGCTTTATTCATGGCCATAGTGAGACATAAACAGCATGCAACCCCCCCTTTTTTAACAGAGAAAAGTATTACTCAAAATCAATACGTGTAAAGTTTAAGAAAGATTGTAGAGACATGACCTGTATTTCTCGTTCATTTGTTTGTTTCTAGTTCTTTTTATGACAGCATCTTGCTGCATGGACTGGCTTAAAGAGGCTCAAAGAAAAAGTGAAAATGAATAGGGGGAAAAGAAATTATTTCATAAAACTACACTCATAGCTAATGAAACCAAATAACATGTATAGACGATGATGTTGAGTAAGTTAAAAACAGCAACAAAAAATTCCATTGACAAAAGCAAACTCAAATGTCCCTTTAGCAGTGTTGTTATGAAATACTTAATAAACCCACAAATGAGCAAAAAAGCATGCACTGTATTTCCATATAATGTTACTGTTGGTTTTAGAACAAGAGCTTCAAACTTTTCTGAAAAAAGCACAATATAACTTTAATGTAATATATTAATATTGTATTAAGGTAATATATTAATATTGTATTAATATTAATGTCAAGTGACATGCAGGGCCTTATTTCCCATGAGTAAATAAAAATATATAATTTGAAATTATTAAATATCTATGGAACAAATTATAGGAAGAAATTTTACCCTATAAGTGATAGGTGTACATGCATGACCAGTAAGAAAATTGGCCACTCAAACAAGGTAAAGATAAGAAACATCTCATAATATTATATGGTTTAATAGGCATATGGACACTGAAATAAATTGTATTATCACTACTAAAATTGGGTTTGATATATCTTGACCACTTATATTTCTTAGTAACTATGTTTGGCTTTTATGTGGTTCATACTTCATAATAAGTCAGGATACAACATACACATTGTCATATCTTTTATATGTATTACTCAAAATGGAAAATGAGTTACTGAGTTTTAGGAAAAATTCCTTAACTTTTAAGTTAAGATTTAATGTAGAAAAAACTATAAAGTATTCAAATATTATGAAAACTTTCATTGTTCCCTTATTATATACTTCAAAATCATATCTTTTAAATTAGAGAGTGCAGCAATTTGGTCAGAAAAAATGAAAGAAGGATGATTAAACATACATTTGAAAAACAAAGTACATTCCACATTTGAAGGGATCACAATTAACAAAATTATGGAAAGCCGATGGATGCAAAGGCTGAAAATAAAAAAGTAATTTGTGTACTCATGAGATAAAATACCCACGGGTTGCTGGTTTGCTGTATATAGTTTTCAACCAACAGGCTTCAAATGTGTGACTCAAACCCTCAGAGAATCTCAGTCCCTGAACAGGTGGGCCTGGGACACCTTCTCTTGGGAGCTGCCTCCTCTTTCTAAAGGAGTCTTCTTGGAGAGGCACATATGCAGGGATGTTCAACAGGCAGGTCAGCCTGACACTGCAAGATAAAGTAGGACACTGACCAGAGGAAGAAAGCCCAGGCCATATATCATATTTTGGGATGTATTTTTTTTCCTATAAAGGTTCAGAGAGGTGGGCCAAATCAGAGCAGCCAACAGGGAGGAGATTTTCTGGAAGTCACATCAGGTACTCTTAAAGACATACCCTAGGGGAAAATGCTAGGCTCCCAGTGGTTCAGCTACCATCATAGAGAGGGAGCACCCAAGTCCCCACTGAGTTGGCAACATACCTGCAGATGTGGGCATGAATAACCATCGGTTGAGAAACATATGTGGTTCTTAATGATTTCTTGAAAATAGTTGCTGACTCTTGTGAGCTGGGAGGCCTAGGAATCCCCCTTGCTGTCTGGGCTGGTGAGTAGGGATACCAGTATTTGTAGTACCTGAGTATTAATCAGCAGTCAAGAATCAGAGGGACTTTTTTTTTTTTTTGTTTTTAATTTGAGTGATTAAATTTTGAGATAGAGTTCCATTGGCTTCAGACTGAGTGGATTGTATCCACTTCATGTGTTCCCTCCCAGAGTAAAATATATATTATCTATACTATTAATAACATGTTGGGGTTTTTTAAAAAGGATAATATGAAAACTACCCATGGATAATAGTAATGAGAAATTATTCAAGGTGACAGTATTGTCAACACATTTTCCTAGGCACCTCATATAGGCAGCACACTCTTTGATTGTTGATAGAGCCATGTAAGTTTGATTTTATTACTCTCTCAACCTCTACACATAAATAAAATAAAGCTCAGGGAATGATTTATCTGAGACAATTAGTAAGTGGGACCATGAAAACATAAATTCAGGATTCCAGGTTCTAAATGCCTTAAACTTCAAGTAAACTAATTTCCAGTCAATCACAGTAGAATAAAAGACGAATTTTGACCAAGGAAGAGTACACCTATGTTGCACACTGAGCGGATATCATTTGGCAAATACCCCACCTACTGCGAAGAACATTGTTTTTATGATAGCTGTGTGCTAATGTATTTGAATCCATATTAGTCATGCGGCCTTCACATAAGTTCAAGCTCTTAGAACTATTGAAAAAGATAGTGAAATGATACTGGGAAAGGAGGCCAGTTCACTGATCACTTCCACATCTAGCAGTGGAGAGAAAATCACAGGAATGCTTTGTTGAGATGCTCTGCTTCTGAGCCTATCGAGGTTGAGTAAGAATGAATATAATGCTGTATTGTTGGTGTTTGCTTAGAACCGTCGACCTAACAGTTTATGATGGTTAAAGACGCCAAATACGTGTCAGCTCAGAATCGCCATCACCATCATGGAAATATCAAAGAAGATAGTTGTTTCCTGATGATGGAAGAATCATGCATGTAGGGTTAAATAATGTTCAGAGGTACAAATAAGAAGGAAAATATCAAGAGTAAAGGTAAAAATTTATTTTATATAAATCACTATAGAATGAGATGTGATTAAAATATATGATGAATATTAAAAATTTTAAAAATGTAGTAGAGTAATAGAAACAGTGCTATTAAATCCCCTCAAAATATTTTTCATCACTTCTTGCACACTTATCAGATCACTCTCATCACTTTCTGAAGCCGGTTTTGAATCCCTCTGAATAAGTTTCTTTATGAATTATAAGAGAAATATGGTGAATGCTGCTGCTTCCAAGCGCTCCTCAATGGAAAGCAGTCTTCCAAAAGCACTGTGGCGCTTTCTCACCCACCTGATTCTCTGGATGGCCCTGTTTATCTTCTGGCTCTTCTCCAAAGTCAAAGTGACCATGAAGAGTAAAGATTTTTTAATTAAATTAGGACATCTAGGCAGCCAGGAGAACATAAATAAAGACACTCAAGAAAGAGACCAGCCCCGCTTCAGAGTTGCAAGAACAATAGAATTAATGTGTTCCAAGTGAAGGGGAAAATTTTGTGTAGGATTAATGGAAATATGCCCTTTACTGTAACTTGTCTTTAAGTTAAATATTTACTGTATTTTGTTATCAAACATACTATTCAGTATTAATCAGAATTTCCTGTTTTATGTGCTTTTAATGCAACTATAAAACTTTGAAATTTAATCTTAAAATTATTTCAATTGAATAAAATATCTGTATTCTACTCAAATAAAATGAGCTCTAAAATTGAGTGTTTTATTAAATTATGTTATATTTTATATGATGTAATTACACTTCTTTAGGTTAAATTTATACTTTATACCACTTTATTATGGAGCATTTGAAACACACAATGTAAATGAAATATCATGAATTCTCATCGTCTGGTTTGAACAACCAAAAAATTTTCTGGCCTTTTCCACATTTCAATTTAATTTTTAACACTAAAATTTACACCTGTTTAATATATAACTCTGATCTCTACAGAGTTGAGAAATGTGGACACCTATATATTCTACACCACTACACCGATATGGAATCTTTTCTCTAACTTACCACACTCACTTATGTTCCTTCCTAGGAAAACCTTGAATTAATCTCTGGCAACCAATCACCTGGCCCTTTGAACTCTTAATAACATTGTACGTTCTAAAACTTTATATAAATAGAATAATATAGTTACTATGTTTGTTAACTAGGTGCAATCATTAACTCAGAAAAATCATTTTAGATTCATTTGTGTTTGTATTTTAATCAATTAATCCAGCTTATTCATGAATAAACATAGAATACGTAAACATTCTGAATTTGAATGTTCACTTATTGATGGCTTTGTGTCGTTGCTATTTTGGAGTAATTATGAATAAACCGTTATTAATATAGTTGTACAAATCTTTAGGTGGATGTGTGTTTTTCTTTCTCTTGAGTAAGCCACTGGCATTCAATTGAAGTAAGGATTGGCTTGGTGTATTAATAAATGTCGAAGACACCATTGCATTTGCCAAAAGGTTGATTTTTTATTTCACATTGTTTGGAAAAGAATGCTATGTTCAATAACCTTGTCCAAATTTGGCATTATAGGCTTTATATTTTAGTCATTGCAGGGTCTGGGTAATCATATGTCATTAATTGTTTAATTTAACTTACTTATACCTAACTATGTTACAAATTTTAACATAACTTATGTATTTCATTTTCCCAGGGTAATTTAAGCCTTTTTCTTTTACTTTGTATGTGTGCTTGTCTTATATTTTAGTTACAAGTATATACATTGTGTATGTATATATATATATATATATATATATATATATATATATATATATATACTTGTGTGTATACACACATTCTTGATGCAAATTCTATTTTTGTAAATAGCAATTTTAAAAAATATAAATCACAATTTTGAATATTTCCTCACATGTATATCTTCTAATTTCCCTTATTAATAGTAATTTTTAAAACTTGTAACACATAATAATTTTTATAGATTTTTACTCTTATAAATTAGATTTCATTTTTTTCAAATGATGCCAAAAATTTTAAAGATATTGTTCAGTGTTTCAAAATCTTGATCCACCTCAGTGATGTCATTATTACTTTGTATGTACTATAAAGGTAAAATTAGGTTTTTTAAAAAATATACATAGCTTCACTGCCTGACTTTTAGAACTGACTTTACTTGATCATTACACTGGTCACTTTATAACTTATTAAAATAACATCTAAAAGTGAAAAAATGAAATTAAGTATATGTGTTTACAGCTCTGTTTTTTAAAATCTATTTTTCTGGAATTGTATAGAAATAACATGTTTTTTATTTTAGTTTTAAGTGTATGTACTAATTTAATATATAATTCTCTACTTTTCAATTACTCTAATGAATTTATGGTAAACATCACTATTTAAAAATATGTTTAAATTTATTGTTATCAACAGACATTATTATAAATATATTAACAAACCTGGAAATAGTTAACATCCTAATATATTTCAATCTTTCAAATGGATATGGTATGTGTATATACAGGTGTATGTATATACATGTATATGGATGTGTATATATACACTAGCACAATTTAAACTTTCTCTATGAGTTTCTATAATTTAAATGTGTAGTTAAGCACTTTTGAGTTTTATTGCATCATAAATTAAACGTTAAATTTCATCAAATTTCAAATTTTGATAGTACTATATGAAAATCATTTTTCTTTTGCATACCTAACTGATATGGTAAATGGTTAGTTCTAAATGTTTGCATAAGTTCATCTTACTCATAAATAGCAAAGTTTATTTTTATTATGATCTGATGTCATAGTTATTTTTCTGATATATCAAAATTGTTAGAAATTTCAGTAAAATGTCAAATACAATTAAAGCTAATTCATATTATTGCTGCATTCTCACACCTATTGGGTAAATATCAGTGTTTAACCATTCAATATTTTGTTAGCTGCATTTTTGATTATCAAACCAAGAAGATTTTATTTTTACTTAAATAGTCACTTTCAAATTATCGTACTTGATTGCCCTATTTTAAATATTTTTCTGCATCTATTGAAATTATGTTTTTCATTATTTGATTTTATTTTAAAAGGAAAAGTTTATATTGTCAAAAAACACTGACAGTTGATTCATCAACCAAAGCATGAAGAGTCTCACCAGTGGAAAGATATGAACAGTGTTAGCTAGGCAGGGAAAGAGAGCAGTAACTCATGAGAGGAGTAACTGAGAGAAGTACTGCATTATGATTGCACACCTCCTGGACCATAAATTCCCTGAATTCTTCCCCTTCCCATTCTTAATCTTTTCTAATTGCATAACACCCGAGAGAGTTTTCTTTAAATGTCTCCTTGACTCCATACCCAAGGTAAGGTGAGTCTAGTTACTGGAGGGGTTTGCTTTACATAATGTATATCAACAAAAAATGACCTAAAGTCTACCGTGAATCATTACCACCAGATAACATGGTTTCTAACTTTCACAGTCTTCTTTCAATACTAAATAGTCAATACTTTGAGCATCTCAGTTAATGTTCACTGATTAACTTCTTTTACTGTGCTGGAGATTGAACTGACATGTGATTATACATACTGATATCCCACTACCATATATTCACTTGTCTCTCCTCAGAAATACTGAAGAAGACAATAGAGTGTCCTCCAAACTTCCCAGCAGCATCATGGCCTCTGTGAATGACACGGCCTCAGTGTTGCATCCCTCTGCCTTCCTTCTGCTGGGTGTCCCAGGTCTAGAAGCTTTCCACATCTGGATTGCCTTCCCTTTCTTTGTTGTCTATCTGATAGCACTTGTGGGGAATTTCACAATCTTATGTGTGGTCAAGACTGAGCAGAGTCTTCATCAGCCCATGTTTTACTTTCTTGCTCTTCTCTCTTTTATTGATCTGGGTCTCTCCACTTCTACCATCCCCAAGATGCTAGGCATCTTCTGGTTCAACCTCAGGGAGATCAGCTTTGAAGGCTGCCTCATCCAAGTGTTCTTTATCCACACCTACACTGGTATGGAATCAGATGTGCTCTTGGCAATGGCAATTGATCGTTTCATGGCCATCTGTTACCCACTAAGATATACCAGAATTCTTACCAATAAGATGGTTGCCCTTATGGCCTCTGTTGTAGTGGGCAGACCAGTCCTCCTTGTAATGCCTTTCTGTCCTCTTTTGGAATGACTGCCCTTTTGTGGACACTACATTATCCCTCACACCTACTATGAACACATGGGCATTGCTTGTCCGTCCTGTGCCAGCATAAGGGTCAACATCATCTATGGTTTATTCTCCATTGTGGCTTTCATCTTGGACTTAATCCTTATTGCACTCTCTTATGTGCAGATCCTCCAAGCTGTTTCCCACCTTCCTTTCAGCGAAGCTCGAACCAAAGCACTCAGCACATGCGTTTCACATGTCTGTGTCATCCTAATGTTTTACACCCCAGCACTTTTCTCCTTCATGAAACACAGGTTTGGCAGAAATGTTCCTCGCTACGTTCACATCCTTCTGGCCAATCTGTACGTGGTTGCTCCTCCTTGTTTAAACCCAGTTATTTATGGAGTCAGGACCAAACAAATTCGTCAAGGAGTTGTGAAAATATTTTTAAAGAAAGAGTAACTCAAATTTATTCAAAGATATACAAATTATTTGAGGCTACTCTTCAACTTAAATTCTTTTCTGGTGACCTGAAATGAACTTGGTAAGTGACCATAAAAAATTACTTTACATATTAGTAAAATGTATATTCATAGCTATATACTAATACTCAGCTTTCCTTAATGTAATTTCTATTTTGACAATAATGTCTTTATAACAATAGTAAAAAATTTTTATTTGTTGGAAAAATAGAAACATTTTGGTTACATACAATTCCTCATTTTGATCTATCAGTCAATATCTTTTAATTCTGATATTCAACTACCTGTTAGCCAACATTACTTCTATTATGTGATAATCCATCCTTTCATAAATATCTGCAGGTACCACATATTATTCCTTCCCTAGTTTTGTCTTTCAAATTTTCAAACTCTTACCTTGTTGCTAGCTCTCCACTGGCACCACAACCACAGGCAGGTATTATATGAAGAGAAAGTTAGATATTAAGTTTCTTTATAAAGGTTAAGAGGGCTTATTAAAATTGAATACATTAGTTAGATAATATGATCACAAGATGTGTTGAGGTCACAAATAGATAATTAATTTTGGTATTTTAATATAAATCAAATATTTTATTACATGATCGAATTGGATTTTCACATATGATAAAATCATTTATCAAATCTACTAAAATTTAGAGGAAGAGAGGGTGGAACTGCCTCAGCCAGGTTAAAAACACGTTTCTTCACACTTGCTATAATACATAATTTTTTAACCATCATCAAAATTAATTCCCTAATAGAGTATCATTAACGAATCTTTTATTGTCTTTCTTCTCTTTGTCTTGCATTACCAATTTTCAGGGTGTTGCCTGAGATTTTCTTTTAGATGAACCACCGTATCCACCACATCCTTGTTTCCAGATTCAAGACTATTATACCTGAAACACATTGCAAAGTATCCAGTACTCTGAAAATATTTGTCTAGTACTGGAAACCTATCATAGTGGCATACATAATTAACTGGAGAATGGTTACTTTTCTTTCATTGTTAAGACAAAATACTGGACACCCAAAATTAAGGGAGGAAAGTTTTATTTAGCTCACAGTTTGTAGTCAGTCCATAATCAGCTGGTTCCAAGGCAGGTTGCCATGACTGAGGGCAGCAGTTCATGGTAGTAGGAAGACAGCAAAAGCAGAAAGCGCAAAAAGACAGGGGTTTCAGAGAAGACTGTTTATTTATTATATTGTATGTGTACCACACATGCTAGATTGAGTGTAGCACTCAGACCCCTAATCCCAGCACTGAATCATGAATCAATCACAAACTCTCAATGCCTGTCCCCATCACTGCATGAGGCTTTGGGTGTCATTCAGTTACAAACCTTAACAAATGGTATATAGTGATAAAAATTCAAATGTTATGTAATTCTCTGTTTTGACAAAAAGCTTCTCTGGTAAAAAGATATCTTCTAAAATACTCATAAATTTTTTTTTGCTTTTTATAAATACCATGTTTTGTGTTGCATTCCTATAATTTTCTGTTTCTTCCCACATGCCATAAAATGAAAATTTGAACTACTCATTGGTATCTAGTAACAGGACTATGCTGCTGTTCTCTGAGTCAAGTCACCTACATTTTAATGTTTAAACTTTTATTGGTGTATGATTGTGATACATAGTAATTATGCTCATTTTGAAGAAGTAATGGATTTTCATATGACATCTTAATCATTTGTGCTTCCACCTCCCCTCTAGGCCCTCCTGCTCCTATCCCTAGCTCCCCTTCCAATCACTTCAAGATCTACTTCATGTTTCCTGTTATCTCTCTTTTATTTTGCTATTTAAAATATTTATATTTTGTGTTTCCCATGTAAGAAAAAATATTTAATTTTTGACTTTCTGATTTAATTTAGCTATATAGTCTTACACTATATCCATTTTCCTATTAATGATTCAACTTTATATTTCTTTATGCCTTAGTAATCTCTCTCAATATCTATCTATCTATCTATCTATCTATCTATTATCTATCCATGTATCTACAAATTTCTTTAGTCATTCATCTGCTTTTTGGCAGACAAGCTGCTGCAAAGGGCAGTTATTTTGAATTGTGCTGCCATAAACATGAGCATGCAGGTTTCAATGTGATATGTTAATTGGTCTTTGGGGACATACCCAGAAGAGATGCAGCTGGGTCAAATGAAATTTCTATTTTTAGTTTTTTTTTTCCATATTGATTTCCAAGTGTTTATACTAGTTTATAATCACACCAACAATGTAGAAGTGTTCCCCCACACACAAAGCTTCACAATCATTTCTTATTGTTTGAATTCCTGACCACAGCCATTCTATATGGAATAAGGTAAAATCTCAGTTTTGTTTTCAAAATTGGGGTTTTGTGAGAGGATTTAAACTCATTTATTTTCATTGTAATGAAAGTTTTCATCCCTAATGTACGCATTATTTTCTGCACACAACTTCTAGTGTATACCTGTTTAGTGAGAACAAATTTCATTTCATTTGAGAAAAACAGAGAGAGAAATGACTTACATTCAACAAATGTGTAAACTGAAGTAATAATAGCAAGAATGAGCCATAAAACACCTCTCTCTCTCTCTGTGTGTGTGTGTGTGTGTGTGTATGTGTGTATCACATATATGATTTTTGGATTAGGCTTTTTCCAACTTTATAGGGAAAAGAAATGAAAAAAATGTATAATTTTTTATACCATGAACCATGACAGAGGGTCCAATGTAATATGGAGAATTTGTAAATGAAAGATGCTTTCAAACATGAGGTCATTCTGTAGCTGTGACCAGGGAGCATGTACAACATCAGGAAACCTCTCTTGCTCCTGAAATACACTGTCAAACATTTGGCTTCTCCCTGCCCTCATGGATACCTCACTACTTATTGGAGGTTTCTGTTTAAATGACATCAACCCAGACTCAGATAATGCCTTTATTCAAAGCAATGCATGGCTTTCTATGTAGACACAGAATTTTTGGAGATCACTAAATGGACTCTGTACAAGGCTTATAACTAAAAAGTACAGAAAAGTTCCAAAGTGATAGAAGAAAAAAGGAATGAATTCTTTCCTTTGATCCAAGCAAATGTGCAGCTTGTCTCTTGCTTAAGTAATTATAATTACTGCTAAATCTATTTCCTTTCTACAACATTTTCTTATTAAACTCAAATGTCAAACAATTTACAGACAGATTTTAATAAAGTGAAGATATGACTATGTTGAATATTAATGGTCAACAGCCTTTCAATGGTTGTGTCTTGTGTATACAATAAGTTATTGGCATGTTAAAAATAGTAACTATGTTAACAATGTTAATATATATATATATATATACACATATTTATAATCTAGGTTCATGAACTTAATTTTTTCATTTGTTCCATTGACGGCACAGTTGTTTTCATCACCCAATGAGGAGTTTGTAAAGGGAAGCAAAACTTTGCTGGATGCTTCTGTTAGTGACCAAATTTTTGGTGAAAAGAATCATACATGAATCAAGTTATTTTGTATATTTATCATGTACATATACATATTTACAAATATATATACAAATAAATATATAAATATGTATATTTACATATATACAAATGCATACATAAATATAAATATATACATATATTTCTATTTTCCCATTAGTTTTCAAAAGCTGCTCCACACTTACCACACACATCTTTTTGCAGACTCACATGATTGTTTCAGTTAAGTAAATAGCAAACATTGGAACCACTGGCCATAAAGTAGCCATGTGGGCTTTTTTGCATTGAAAATTTCAGTGGAGAGAAAGACGAAAACGTATTCATATAATATGTGATAAAAATAATATAGATATCATAAATTACCACTGGAATTTAATTATATATTAAGTTAAATAGGAAGCCACTAGAATGATTTTGGAAAAGAGAGACAATATTTTAATACTCACATTTGCATGTACATGTGGCATAAATGAGGCAGATGAGTGGTTCCCAGAAAGTGTAGGTGACTGACGAGGAGTTTGAGGGAGTAAGTGAAATGGGTAAAAAATCTCTAATACTAATAAATTTCTGAGGAAATTAAGAAAAAAAAGAAAATGAAATGAAGATGACCATAGGTAACACTTGAAAATATTTTATTCTCTCCTGTCTAAGTCTAGTAAATTTTGGTACCTAAGCACCAACTAAATAGTAGTGATCTAACAAAAACCTGGTGATTTTGAGAAAACTTGTCCCTGAAAACAATGCATTTAAATTTTATTCAGAAGTAAAATTGGCAGGTGGGTTCCTGCTCGGTGGAAGCAAGATTGTCTACTATATGGAAAGCACCTGTGGTTCAGTCCATGGCATCATAAAAAAATAAATAAGTAAACCTAAATTTTTTAGAAACAGGGTAACATTTATTATGTAACAGTAATAATATTAGCAACACTAGTGTTTATAAGAATCACTCTTTCTCTGCTACGGCATGCTTTTCCATAAGAGAAGTTTTAGAAGAAGTATTTATTTTCATTTCTCTATTATAGAAAATCATATTTTTATTTTGAAAATAAAAAATAAAACAGAGCTTCAAAGCAGGTCACTAGGAGAGTTACAATAATTAATGTATTGTATATTGTTCTTTGTAGTAGTTTTTCAGAGTACAAAATACAGGCATGACATTTTGTCCAAACAATATCAGCACAAACCTTTCTGTTCAATGAACTAAGAAAAACTGGCTGTATAATTATTTTAAGTATCTTGTGTATAAATATATTTTTTTCTTTTTCCTTTTCTTTCTTTCTTTCATCTTTAAGTTAATTTATTCTCTCTTTTAGTATTATTCAGAAAGGGCTTGCTCTGAGTGTGACAGGAGACCGGATATTTCCTAATTCTTAAGCCTGGGAAACTCCTTTCTTGTGAAAATTGGAAGCTTCTACTCCTTTTTACAGGGTTCAAACCTGCTGGTAAAGACCTGGGTTTCAAGAGGATAATGAGACACTAAGAGTATCAGAAAGATACTGATGCTCTGGGATCAGCCCAACTTTTGTATACAGTAGTGATATAGATATATATGTGCACTGAGAATTTGGGGTGAGAACAAATTGATACAACAAATCTGTTCATGCACCAGGTCAGTGCTCAGTTCTCCAGGTAACTTTCTGATTCTAAACTGTGTAACTGCACTGATGGTAGAGTTTTAGGAAAAATAAACAGGGGATTTTAAACCTAGCCTTATTCAATGAATTCTCTAACTATACTTTTTCCCTATATTTATAATTTTTTCTTTACAAAAGAAGTAGCCAATCATGGTGGTACACATTTGTAATTCCAGCACCCCAGGAAAATTACAAATTCAGCTTTCACCAGGGCAATTTTGCAAGACAGAAGTAAGACTATTTCTCAGAATGGAAATAGGTGTAGTCACTGGAAAGGTCATGGGTTCCACCCCCGTACTGAAAAACAAACATATGAGGGGATAAATTAGGGAGGTTAACTTTCAGTATTTTTATAGACATTTAGTTAGTATCTTTGTGTATCTCTGGTTGCCAAGTAATTAATGGCATAGGCAAGTTTGTACTACAGGTCTCTAGATCCTAGTTAATTCAATTCCAATTAATATTTCTTGATTTTTTTACAAGTAAAAAGGTGTAATATAAAGGCAACCTACCCTTGTTTTCTCTATAAATGCTGGGTTTATTAGAGTTATGTAGATACTAGGGAAAAGACAAGGGAGTCATATTTCTTGAAGGACTTAGTGTCTGATCCATTTGTCCAGCAGAGCAGCCTTTCCTGCTCCAGGACAAAGGGGAACCCAGCTCCTCTTTTCTTCTTACGTCTTTAAAAAATAAAATCACATTTGTTCTTTTTCTACCTATCAGTAGGAATGAGACAACTCATTCCATGATATTAAGATTATTTTTAAAAAATAAGATCATCAAGCTTATAGCTTATTGTTCCTTAAAAGAAATGACTTTAAGGAAAACATTTTTCCCATTAGGTTCTCAATACTCACTAAACTGAAAAATGCAGATAATTATCACAATTTTTTTTCTTAAGCAGTTTGACTATTTTTACTAACAAAAAAATTCTGCAAAGTAGGATGTCACATTTTTAATTCAACTTTAATCTTTTGATGAGTGCTTGGCAAAAATGCCAATGTTAACTGTAAAAGTGCTGGAGGAAAGCTTTTTGCCCTGGAACTTTCCTCCTCCCATGGAGTGCTCTGCATTTCTGTCATCAATTTTTCATTTTTCTGTGGTTATTTTTTTTTCCTTACCCTAAAACTCCACAGCTTGTTTCTGTTTGGAAAAAATATCAAACTTTTCATAAGTTATCATATCAGGTTTTCCATAGCATCCCATATGGTAAGTATATAAATCCTAGTGGACACTGTGCTATAAATTATATTAGTGGTGAAAGTGAAGCAAGTGTCTTTATAATACAGGTGAATAGGCTCTGGATAAGGGTTATATTTCAAAAGTGGTAAATGAATATCAATAAATAGTTCTTTTCATCTTTTGGATTTTTAACTAAGGACTTTAAATACTTGTTAAACACCAGGCAAGTAACTAAACTATTAGAAAAAATTTCATGGGTAGTAGCATAATATCAATTTATAGCTTTAAATTATTAGGAATTACTGAATAACATTTTAGCTTAAGATATATATTTCCTTTTCAGTTTCTATGATTTCTAGAAAATCACATCATAATTATTAGAAAGATTGTCTACCTACTTCACCATTTCTCCCACTCTATGCACCCAAATATAATATCTAAGTATCAAAGAAAAATTTTTAACAACAATGTTTATTCCTTAACCCATATTTATGACTGTTTTGACCATAGATTATTGTATTGTAACAAAACAAATTTCAGTGGCTCTCCTGCATTTTTTTCTTCATATAAGAATCATTATGCAAAACATTTTAAGAATGTTAAATTCTTAAAAGTGTAGTTGATATTCTTAAAATTCACTTTTGTAAAAATGAAACCAGTGCTTGCCTGACACTTTCCAAGAAATTACATCTAGGGAAAAAGAGAAACAGAGGTTTTCACTACTATTCCTACTATTTTGGTTTTTCTTTTTTCTATGCTGAAGAGATATGACCAGATTGGAGGAAAACTTTTTTTGTATAAAGCACCATCACTGAATACTTTATGAAGAAAAAAACAAAAAGAGTAGGTAGAAAAAAAACTCTTGGTCAATTACAATATCTTTCATCTTGGCTCTCCTGTCCAGATGTGTCTCACACATCTTTCCATACCTTTTTAACTATTTTACTATTTTCTTTGCTGATTTTAAATTCATGATCTTGGAAATTCACAATTTTTTTTTACATAGTTGATTTCACACTGTTTTGCATTCTCTTTGTCTTCTGGGACATCAAATTTTTTCTTTGTCTCTCTTTCAGCACAGGATATAATCTTTATCATTTGTTCTTCTCTTGCTGTTTTCCTTTTTTCTCTTTATCACCTGTTTCATTGCACCTAATAAAGCAACAATTTGAGATTTGTAAGTCCATTTTCCAATTTTAAAACACTGGTTCCTGTTGATCTCTTGGTCTAGTGGCATCTGAATGTCCAACAAAAAGTCCATCTGAACTGATAACAAGGTATTTCCATTGCCAGATTTCAGGGAAATTCTAGAATCAGACAATTTGGCAGCAGTAAACTTCTCTGGAGGACTAAGACCTTAATCAGCTTCTATGTATTGCTACCTGTATAAAAAGACAGGTTACACTGAGTCTGAGACTACCAGAGTCCACTTGAAGGTCTTTCTCTGTCCAGAATTGCCTGGTGTTTAAGCTTGAGACAGATATGTGGCTGGCTGGTCTGTGCCCTCCTGGGTCTCCAGTGATCTCTCTTCTAGTAGGAAAGTGCTGTTCTTAGCTTGGATATTCTTAGGAACAAATCCCAAAGTCAATCTTTGAGGATAACATTGGTAATGAGAACACAGCTATACTCAACATAGGGATGCTGTGGGAGGCTTGATGGTCTGGTTTAAGAACCCCAGAGGGAGAAGTAGAGACAAGTGAATCATTTAGAATAAAATCAGAGTGCTGGAGCAGGAAGGGGATTAAACTCAAGACACTGTTGCTTATGCCTACAATTAGGGAGACACTGTATTAACTTGTTTCAAAATCAGTCCACCCAGACATTTTGATTTTTAATGAACTTGAGACTTCCATTAGAAAATCATAAAGGCATCTTGAATTCTTTGATGCTATTCAAACCCAGAAATTAGCTGGAAATATATTACTAACTTAAATAATCACTGATTAAATTAGGAACATTTTGGGGTGAGATGACCACAAATACAAAGAAAATGAACATAAGAGCAGAGAGGAGCTGGAGACAATAAATACCATCCAAGTCAAGGTTTAACTGAGACTCAATTTTAGAAATGATTTTGTCATAAAAAAAAAACAAGGTAAATTTTTAGCAGACTTAATGGAGGGAGAAAAAATGGTCATAACGATTTTTTATAGAAACTGGTGGGATGCAAACATCTTGAAAATATGTACTGGGCTCTCTTTGTTTACCCTAATGCATCAAATGCCTGGTAAATGTTAGACTTTCAAATATTTATCTACAAGCAAATGTATCTGCACACAAAATCACAACAAAGTTTTTTCGTCAGTAGTCTGCTCTCAACTCTAGGCCTAGAAGGTCATTTCCAAGGATAAGAATTAGTGATCACTATTTGATGTGGGCATGTATTAGAGTCTTCAGGAATCCAGCAACCCTAAAATATGTGCAGGGTGCTCAAATCTATTGAATTCTTTCTATTGCGGTTCTGACAACCTGGATCCAATGCTTATCATATTGTTCCAACAAAATGCCTTCTAAGAGATCTATTTTTTTTCATTCTGCCCATTTTTCAGCACATGTTATAGAAGTTAACTCTTCTTTTATGGACATATCATATATTTGTATTTTACATAGTTATAGTGCAAATCATGATACTTTAAAATGTGTAGTGAAATGGGTACTCCATTAAAAAAATACCTGTCATTCTGCAAAGTGACACTTTTTGTATGAGGAGCATTTAGTATCTTCTAAATTAGCAAATCTACAGTGCATAATAACATACTGTCAGCTGTACTGTTCACTCTGTTCATTAGATGTCTAGATTGATCTTTTGCATATTTTGACCCACTTCTCTGCATCACCCTCTGTGACCTTTGGCAACAATCTTTCTACTATCTGTTTCTATGTATTCTATATTTTGTTTCTAGTTGGTACAAAATATTATGTAAGTGTTTTTCTTTCTGTATTTGGTTCATTTCATTTAATAGTGTCTATCAGATTCATCCATATTGTCTCAAATTTAGATATCCTCTTTGTCTTAGTGTGGAATAAAATTACATAAAACCATGAACCTGATCAGACCATTCTCATGCATGCAACTTCCATTTTCTTCTTATTTTTAGGATAAAATTGAACAATCTTGCATGCTCTTCCCAGTCCTGCCTACTACCCAAATCTTTACTTCAGTGTCTCCTTTAGGCTACAAAATGTGTTTCTTTGGTTGCTTTAAGATACTGTACCCTATTCGGTTTTAAGGCACCCATTTGTTCAAACATCTTGTTCTCATTCCACATAACATCACCACCCCCATTTCCACAACTGCATTGCCTTTCACCTGCTAGGTAACCCCATCTACTACTCATTCAGATGTCATTTGTAGAGAAACTTTCCATTTCTCCAGCATAGATCAAAGCCTCACTGTTGGGTCCCTTACAAAAAAATTCCTTAATAGCATTCACTATCATATAAAAAATGCACTTGAGTATTTGTTTCATTATACCCCCTCCTCCAGAATGTAATCCCTGAAGCAAACAGTCCTATTTGCTCACTTTTCTTCAGAGACTATCACAACCTAGTACCTAAATAAATATTGGTAATAAATATACCAAACACCTGCTTTTTTTCTATCAACTAGAATTTAATGGAGAATTTTTCAAGATTTAGCTTTGTTGTTGTTTTTAACTTTGCTGAACAATTTCAACTCACAGTCAATATATAATCTGTAAGTTTTAACTGTGTAGTTTGTATTTCCACACCCGATACATGAGTGACCTTGATATTTGTCAGAAAACATAACCAAACTTCATAATTAATGGTAACTCCACATAAGAAAAGTAGAAAAACCTGAAGTCCACATTTTGCAAACCATCAAGAAAGAGTATATATGGCGGCAATAGTACCAATGTGCCACAGTTGCCATGGTGATACTCTACTCCATTCTGTGAGAGAGCTGCCCCTACTGTCCTGTGATTTTTCCTTAATACCTTACCAAATAGCCTTACAATACATATGATGTTTTTAATTCACATATGTTAATTACAACTTTTATCTGAATAGGAATTTAATCTCTGTAGGCTCAAATTCTTCATTCATAAAATCAGACTGGTTCTCACACTGATAATTATTATGACAATTATATAACTGAAATACATATATGCTCATATATATAAACTATATAAGATATGACACATTAGAATGTATTAGAATGCAATGTTATACTTACAATTTTAACTAATGACTATGTATTAAAGGCTTCCTCTGTTAAATAATTTCACTCATACATTGTTGGGAAGGAGACATTATAATCATGACTTTATTGATTGTAGCAAATCCTAAAATATATCAATTTTCCTGAGTATGCAGAATTAGGCACAAAACAAGTAGTAAATTTAAGCTCTACATCTTTAGAGCAAGCTGATTTAAACTCTACATTAAAAATTGAATGAACAACAAGACATATTAAGAGTTAGGGAAAATTTTTAGCCTTTAGGGATTGTGAAAATTTTAATTTTCATATGAGGTAGAAGATTTTAAATAAGGGTTGTATCTAAAAGTAACAATTTATCCTCAGGAAGGATAGGAAAGAGAGGAGAATTGTAGTCAGACAAAAGGATATGAAAAGAAACATTGCCTGAAAGCAGTGTGAATTTTCATGGTTGGAAAACAATACTTTGGGATGAAGAGAAACAAGAAAGAAAAAGAGTTCATAAACCTTGGATTTGCTATTACAAACCTTGCATGATTCTAATAAAAACCAGGAGATACATTCTATCTATCTGTCTATGTATTGATCAGACTGTCTATCTATGTATTGATACATAGATAGATAGGTTAAGACAACTGTGATTTCAAAGGTGAGGACATGCTCACCATAGTACTAAGATATAGTGTTTTGTAAACATTGGTGTAAACTTTGCACTGTAAACTTTGGAAGTAATCCTTTGACACTGAATACAAAAGCAAACAAAGCAAAAAGGACAAAATGTAGTTTAAAAATTGTAAATTACTATAAATATAACATCAGTATAATTAAATTCATTATGAATTTTGTAATTCCTTCTGGAGAACTTTCCATATCATATGACCCAGGCATTTGATGGGAAGAATTAGATTAGTTAAAGAATAAGAGTCTAGCTATTTTCTTTTTGATAAATTTTTCTTTACTATTTGCTCAACATTACTACCCCAAAATCATCTAAGCAATTAATCAAAATAATAGACTACTATGCCTAGTAAAATAAAAAGCATAATATCTTGAGACTTTAATCATGTAGGATAGGCTTAAACAGGTCTGAGGCAAAGTCATCTCTGTATTGACAGATCCTGTAATGAAAGTCTAAAGAGGACAACTTTTGATTAGAGTGAAAAACATAAAAAATGGTATGATACTGTAGCAGGCAGCTGATTTAGTTAATATTATAGGCAGTGAGATAGGGCTGGGTCCTCAGTGCAGACACCTTGTAGCTGCTGGAAGATGACACCTCCTTCTGTGGACCAGGCCTCAATACAAAAGACCATACAAATGCACCCATATCCTGAGGATTAGTACCCTAAACAGTTTCCAACCCCCTAGGAAAGAGTCACTGCTCTGTAAGAATACCCACTCTACATGACTGGCTTCCCCATTTGTCCCTAATGTAGTAAATTTTACCTGAACTATTGATTTTATTGGCTAAGTATAGTTATGTCCCACCGTATGCCCATCTTCCTTTTGAGCTCCCAGTCTTCCCTTTGAACCCATGGTCTTACATTATTAAATTCCCTGGAAAAGCCAGAGTCTTTGGCAATCCACTCTGGACCCTTTCTGTCTCTCTTCAAACAGAAGCTTTCTTTCTCTCAATAAATATATTCTACTCTCACTCTCCACTGTTTCTAAAATTCACTCTTCAATTTTAGAGAACATGAACTCATGGACATAGTAGGTTGGGAGTTTCCTACTCCTATATCAATACTGCTGCTAGAGAGAAAATATTCTACAAACCATTGATGATAATTTAAATTTTTATTATCTTGATTAGTGTATTGCTAAGCCCTTTCACTTTGTAACTTTACAACTCTTGTAATCTAACTCAAGCACTGCCATTCTGTTCTGTATGCGCCATGCCCTTTGACCTTTAAAAAAAAAAAAAGCAGGATGTCCTGTTTCTTCAGGAATGCACAGTGTGGCACCCCCCTCACATCTTTGCAGTTTTCCCCCTTTATAAACCATCCCCAAATCTTAGCCTAGTTGCATAGCAGTGTAAATTCCACCCTCACTCTGTGTCACTGGATACCAGCCTAAATAAAAAACTGCTCTCTTCTTTTCCCTCTAAGACGTCTTGGCCTTTTTATTCTTTTTGCCTTTTTTCAATTTTCATTTTATTTTGGGGTGTAGCCTTTTGGGGTACAACATTTGGGGGCTCTCTGGGATTAACCCCCAGGACTCCCAAAAGGGCCCCCATTTTTCTTTTACCAAGTCATTTCATTGGGTCGGTACTCCATAAGTATCTTTTCTATGTATGCTTTTCCTTGGTTTGTTTGTATTTTGGCGCACATTTGCATTTGGTAGAGGAGCCTGAGTGCTCTTTCTGCACTGGAGCAGGACGCCCTCTGGGTTTCGGGGCATTTTGCCTGTTGGTACCATTGGGTATTTACCCATTCATAGTTTGTATGGTAAGGTATTGAAATTTACCCATTTGTAGTTTGTGAACCAGGAACTGCTTTTTGCTCAACTCCGTTCCAGATCTAATGCTGCCTAGGGGATTTCACTGGTATTTCCTTCTAGGATGCTCCAGAGTGGATGGAAGAGGGTGTGTGTGCATTGTTGGTGTTTTTGTGTCTTCTGTGTTGCCTTATTGTGTGTGTGTTTAACCGACCATTTTCTTGCTAGTCATCATGGGACAAGGATCTTCATCTGTGACTTTAACTTCTCTAACTCTAGTCCTTAATCATTTTAAGGAATTTAAGCAAAGAGCCCAGATATGGGGAGAAACTGTTCATCCCAGGAGACTTCAGGTGCTTGCTTCCTTGGAGTAGCCTTGCAGAGTCCCTAAATGGCCATCTGTCAGTAGCTTTGACATGGCTATTGCAGAGGCAGTCTGGAGATATGTCTTCGGCCCTCTGACTCATCCTGACCAAATTGTCTATGTACAGATTTGATCTTATTTTTGATTCTCCTCCCTGGTTAAGAAAAGTTTGTTAAGGCTTCCAGGTAGCAGCCCAGTAACCCTCCGTTGCTAGCACCACTAAGAGAAAAAACAAAACCTAAACCACCTGCCCCACAAGTCCTACCAGAGGGAGATGTGGAGGAGCTGCTACCACCCCTTACAGCCTATCAGCTCCACCCGCAGCACCATCAGCACCACCTGAAGAAGAGGAACCTCTTCATCGTCCACCGAGCCCTATCCAGACCAGGAGCTGACCACACCCAGAGTCACCAGATTCCTCCTCCACTGCCCCCACTGCCACACTTTGCCCCTTGAGGGAGATGCCCAACTCTAAGCCCCCATTTTTGTCTATGTTTCTTTCTCTACTTCCTATCTATATAATTGGAAAGGGCACCCACCATTCTCTAAAGACCCCCAAGGTCTCAATTCTCTCTTAGAATCCATTTTCTCTACCCATCATCCCACTTGGATGATTGTCAGCAGATACTGCAGGTGTTATTCACCTCCAAGGAGAGAGAGCATATTCAGGCATTAGGACAAAGGGCAGTGCTGGATCCAGATGGAAATTCATCCTCGGACCCAGATCGCCTGAACCAGAATTTCCCTTTATCTAGACCTGACTGTAACCCCAACACTATGGAAGGTAAGGAGGCTCTAGCCCAGTATCACCAGTTGTTCCTTAGAGCCCTCAGAGGTGCTGCCAAGAGACACACAAACAAATCTGCCCAAGGTTTCAGAGGTAAGACAATTGGCTACTAAATCTCCATCAGGTTATCTAGAGCGGTTATTAGAGGCCTATTGTCCTTATACACCCATAGATCCGGTTGTGCCTGAGAAGGCAAGGGTATTAGTGTCCCCTTTGTTACTCAATTAGCCCCAGATGTTAAAAAAAAAAAGTTACAGAAGCTTGAGGGATTTGAAGGGATGCCCCTTAGTCAGCTAGTAAAAATTGCTCATAAAGTGTTTGACAATCGGGAGAGCTGGCAGGAGGTCAATGATAAAAAGGTATCCAAGGTGCTGGAAATCTTAAGTACAAGAATTATGCCTCCAGATAGCAAAGACAAGGATGACCAAAGAGGCAAGGAGCGCCCTCCACTAGATAAGGATCAATGTGTTTATTGCAGAGAAACGGGACATTGGTGTAGAAGTTGCCCCAGACTAAAAGCGAAAAGAGAAAAAAGATGCAAAGATTTTATTATCCCAAGATTGAGGGGGTCAGGGCTCTGCTGCCCCCCCTTAGCCCAGGCTAACCTTACAAGTGGGGGGCCAACCCGTTGATTTTCTGATAGACTCGGGTGCGGCTCATTCTGTTTTGACACAGCCATTAGGGACTCTGACAAAAAAGAAACTGAAAGTATTAGGAGCCACTGGTACTGAAAAGTCTATTTGAAACTGCAAACCTGGTTTGCCAGACCTGGGCAGACTACCTCTCATGAGTTTCTCTGGGTGCTGGAGGGTCCGGGTCCCCTTTTAGGGCAGGACCTTTTACACAAACTAAAGGTCCAACTCAGTTTTGAAGCAGCGGCTCAAACTGTGACGCTGGGCTCTGAAGCACCTGATGAAATCTGTAGCACAAAGGTGTATGCTCTCTATCCTGAGGGGGGAAGGACACCTCTTGCTAGAAGAACCTAAGGTGTTAGGTGACAACCTAAAGTGTTAGGTGACACTCCTGCAGTGCTGGAAACAGGAGATCCCTAATGTTTGGGCAGAGGATAATCCCCCAGGCATAGCAATACACCAGATTCCCTTGGTCATAGAGCTCTCACAGGCAACCCCAATCTGGCTCAAGCAATATCCTATAAGTCTGCAGGCATGCCAAGGCATTGCTAAGCATATAGCAAGGCTAAAAGAATATAATATCTTAAAATCTCTTCCTGGAATACTCCATTACTGCCTGTCCAAAAGCCTGGAACCCAATATTAACAACAAGTGCAGGATCTCTGAGAGTTAAACAAGCGAGTCATGACTCTCCACCCTACTGTGCCTAACTCCTATATGTTGCTAAACTTGCTGAGCCCAGATCGAACTTGGTACTCAGTACTGGACCTGAAGGATGCTGTCTTCACCCTGCCCATTTCTTTGGTAAGTCAACCCATTTTTGCCTTTAAATGGACTGATCCTGTGTCAGGAGTGTCTGAACAGCTAACTTGGACATGACTATTCAATGCTCCCACCCTATTCAATGAGGCCCTTGCTAGAGATCTCATAAACTATAGAGAGGAGTACCTCAATATAATGCTGTTGCAGTATGTTGATGACCTCCTGATAGCCACTGATTCTCATGAGAAGTGTATAAGTGCCACTGAGGCCTTTTTGTGGCCTCTAAGTAAACTAGGATATAAAGTTTCTGCTAAAAAGGCCCAGCTCTGTTGGCAGTGTGTAACCTAACTGGGGTACCAAATTCATGAAGGAAAAAGAACTCTGTCCTCTCAAAGAATACAGGCTATCTTACAGATACCTGGTCCCAAGACAAGAAAAAACAGATGTGAGAATTTTGGGGAACTATAGGGTATTGCAGGCTTTGAATCATTAATTTTACAGAGGTGGCATAACCTCTCTGTGATGCTTTAAAGGGGATTATACAAGACCCCCTAAAATGGACTGAGACTCAAGATCAGGTCTTCAGTCAGCTAAAGCAGGCCCTCACTGAAGCACCTGCACTTGTTTTGCCTGACTTACACAAGCCCTTCTCTCTCTATGTTGACAAAAAAGGAACATAGCTAAAGGAGAATTAACTCAAAGCTTGGGACCTTGGCAATGTCCAGTGGCCTATCTATCCAAGAGACTTGATAATGTGGCCTCTGGGTGGCCTCCCTGTCTGTGAATAGTAGCTGCAGTGGCCTTACTAGTAAAGGAGCCCAAAAGTTGACTTTTGGACAGAAGTTTATTGTTGTTCCCTCACACTCCCTGGAAACTCTAATCAAGGCCCCGCCAAGCTGATGGCTGTCCAATGCCAGGATTATGCATTATCAGGCCCTACTTCTAGACCCTGCCTCTATTGGTTACAAGACAACTGCAGCATTGAATCCTGCTACATCGCTGCCTGTTGGTGATCCTTCCACATCTCTCCATGACTGTTCTGAGGTAATTGTTCACCTCCAAAGTCTCCGACAAGATTTGACTGATGAGCCCTTGCCTGAGGCCCCCTTGTACTTCTCTGACGGGTGTAGCTATATACATCAAGGTAAGAGAGTTGCAGGAGCAGCGGTTATTACTGATTCCCAAGTTTCGTGGGAGAAGCCCCGGAGCCAGGTACATCTGCTCAAAAGGCTGAGCGTATTGCTCTCACTGAGGTTCTCAAACTGGCAAGAGGGAAGCGGGTCAATATCTATACTGACCGCAGATAGGCATTTGCATCAGCCCATGTCCATGGGACCATTTATCAAGAATGAGGCCTGTTGACCTCTGGGGGACAAAAGATCAAAAATGCCCCCCAGATACTTGATCTACTGGCCGCCATCTGGATGCCAGAAAAGGTTGTAACCATGCATTGTAGAGCCCATGATCCTGTTATAAGGGGAAACAAATTGGCAGATGCCACAGCCCGAAAGGCAGCTGCAAAATCAGTGGGGACCGAGATGACCCCACATTATTGTTGATTCCTCCCACTTTGTCAGAGCCTGTGTATACTCAAAAGGACCTCCATCTAGCAACCCAGCTCCAAGCCAAGCCTACAATCCCTGGAGGCTGGTGTCAGCTGCCCGACAAGCGAGTCCTATTGCCAGGGGCACTCGGGAGGGAACTTGTTCAGCAGACTCATAGGTCAGCTCATTTGGGAGGATCAAAACTGGTTGATCTCTTTCAGAATAATATTTTATCCCTCAATTGCCCAAGCTTGCCCAGTCTGCAAGCCTCAGATGCCCACAATGTCAACTTGTAAATCCAAAGCAACAACTTCCAATTGAGACAAAGTGTTTTCGAGGAACCACACCAGGAGAACATTGGGAAATAGACTTTACTGAAATGGGAAAGCCAGGCCTACAAGGACATAAATATTTGTTGGTAATGATAGACACTTTCACTGGCTGGGTAGAAGCATACCCTACCAAATCAGAGTCAGCTTTTATAGTAGTAAAAAAACCCCTCTTATATGAGATTATACCTTGAATCTGCTTGCCTTTATCTATGGGGTCTGATAATGGCCTGGCTTTCATAGCCCAAGTGACCTAAAAATTAACTCAGGCTTTACAGATTGATTGGAAACTTCATTGTGCATATCTCAGAGCTCAAGACAAGTAGAAAGGATAAATAGGACTTTAAAAATGATGATAACAAAAATGGCCTTAAAAACTGGTGAAAACTGGGTGAGTCTCCTTCCTTTTGCCCTTTTGTGCATGTGTTGTATTCCCTATGTTGCTGGAATTTCCCCTTTTGAGACACTGTATGGGAGACCCCCACCCCTCATCCCTAAGATATCCGAGAAAAAGCTTGCTGGTCTTGCTGACAAGGACCTTATTAAGTCTCTCCAGGCAATTCAGCCCATCCTGACTTCAACTCACCACTTATTCAGACAACAGCACCCAGCACCTGAGGCCTCTTCGGGGGACATCGATTGCAGTCTGGTTCCGAAGATCTGGGGTTGTTTTTCCTTTCTTTTTAAATGTTATTTTATTTTTAATGTCAGCTAAAGGTATTCAGATTACAGTTAAATTGTGGCCTTTTAAAAAAGATATGTTCTTGGATTATTTAGAACATGCAAGCCTTATATTTTTAATCAGATAAAACATGTATGAAATTAATGAGTTTTTCTGATTATAGATTCATCATGACTTTTCAGTACAATCAACTGTGATATTTACAGTATATGCTAAAATTCAGAATTTTCCAAATACTGAAATTCTACCAGCATTCTTTGTTAAGCTGTGCATGCAAAATTTAAAGTTTTTATATTGTCACCTAAAATTTGCATGAAATATGTTTGAAGTATTTCAAATTTACAGTGAAGTGTAGTATTTTAAGGTAGTAAAAACACATAGAATGATTCAATATTTTAGACTACTAAAAGAAAATCACTTCAAGGATTTTATTAAAAGTTTTAATGTTGTCTGAAAAGCTAGAGGAATGAAATTGACTGGCAATAAGTAAAAAAAAAAAAAAAAGAGGGAGAGAGAAAGTGGTTTTATCTTCAAGTAAAATGTCTGGCTGTACCAAAATGTAAAAGAAGATAGAAAAGCTCAAATTAAAGGTGTATAATAAGTTATAAAAAGATTAAAGAGATGTAAATTTTATTTGCCTTGGTTTATAGTACCTGCCAGTAACAGGTTTGAAAAGAAACAAATCTGTTCAGAATTTGACAGTATTAGATAAATTTTGGTGATTTATTCATAAGAGTGGTGAACCTTTGCTGAAAAATCTCTCCATTAAAATGAGATTATACTCTCAGTATTGTTTATACTCGCCCAAGAAGGAATTCTTCTGTTATGCTTGGAAATGTGTTACTTGGAATTGAGATGGCTAGATCAATAGGATTAAGTATATCTAGTTTCATAGTAGGAGACCAAAACTATAATCACCTCACTACACTCATTAACTAAGACCTAGCTAGTTTTGGCAAGTCTATATCTAAATTAAAAGATTCTCTAAGCTCCTTAGCTGCAATGGTTTTATAAAACCACCAAGGCTTGGACCTTGTTTTTCTAAAAGAGGGAGGTCTCTGTTTGGCCTTAGAAGAAACCTCTTGCTTATATACAAACCACTCTGGAGTTATTAGACAAAATATGGCTGCCCTTAAGAAACACCTACAGGAAAGGGAACAAGCTCAACTGGCAGAACAAAATTGGTTTAAACGTTGGTTCTCATTCTCCCCTTGATTGTCCACCCTCATATCAGCAGCCATAGGACCCCTAATAGTGCTTTCAGTCGGTGTAACTATCAGTCCCTATATCATAAATAAACTGGTATCTTATGTAAAAGGCTGAATACAGGCTGTCAAGCTGATGATCTTAGCTACCCAGAGTTATGAGCTAGTACCTATAGATTCAACTATGAGCCAATGATTTGGCTTACTGACAAAAATCAGTGGGGAATGTTGTAATCTAACTCAAGCACTGCCATTCTGTTCTATATGCGCCACACACTTTGACCTTTAAAAAAAAGAAACAGAATGTCCTGTTTCTTCAGCAATGCACAGGTGTGGCCCCCCCATCTTTGCTATTTTTTTCCCTTTATAAACCACCCCCAAATCTTAGCCTAGTTGCACAGCAGTGTGAATTCCACCATCACTCTGTGTCGCTGGATACCAGTCTAAATAAAAAAGTGCTCTCTTCTTTTTCCTCCAAGATGTCTTGGCCTTTTTATTCTTTTTGCCTTTTTCAATTTTCATTTTATTTTGGGGTGCAGCATTTTGGGGTACAACAACAACTTCCTCTGTGATCCATTCGCATGAACATATGAAAAACTTATATTCAGAGACTACTAAATCAGTTTTATTTCGTTTGTACAATATTAGAAGAGACGATTAACTTTTCGATTGCAGGTTTTTCATGGCTTTTTAAAGATTTTTATCAGTTTGTTTCATATTTCAAGCATTTATTATTGTAGAAGAAACCACTAACTTTTCGATTGCAGGTTCTTCATGGCTTTTTAAAGATTTTTATCAGTTTGTTTCATGTTTCAAGCATTTATAATTGTTAAGTAAATTATGATGCTCCATTACATAGCAGTATGACAATGTCAAGGAGCAAAAGAGGATTAATTTTCTTTTCATGAAGTTTGAACACATGCTCTAAAATTCAAGTGCATACAAAACTACTACTGTAGATAAATTAATTAGGGACATTATCTTCTGTGCAATAATTCTCATTAAAATCCAATAATATATTTTTCTTCAAAAATGACATCAGAAGTGAGCAGGATTTACTCATATAAAACCAAGGACATGGTGTCTAATTTCTTTGTCCTCATCCCATAAACAGTGGGGTTCAGAAAGGGCGGCACCTGAAGGTACATGTTGGCAACAAAGATGTGAATGTGGGGGGCCACATTGTGGCCGAAGCGGTGGGTCAGGAAGGTAAAGACAGCCGTGGAATAGAAAATGAGGATGATACCGACATGGGAGCCTCATGTTCCCAGAGCTTTCAGACTTGCTTCCCGAGAAGGGAGACAAAAGACCGCATGGAGGATGAGAACATAAGACAGTGCAATGAAAAAGCCCGTCACTGGAACCAATGACACTGGGGCCGAAGCACTTGGTTGCTCTCGTATCTACACAAGCTGGCCTCACCACAGCCATGAACTCACAGTAGGTGTGAGCAATGACGCGAGTTCTGCAGTAGGGCAGCTGTTGAGCAGGATGGGGTGCGGGGTAAAGAAGGCTGCTCCCCGCAACAGCACAACAGTCCCCATCTTGGCAAGGCGACTGTGGGTGAGAATCGTGGCATGACGCAGTGGGTCACAGATGGCCACATAGCGGTCGATGGCCATGGCCGGGAAGAGCCCTGATTCCATGGCTGTAAAGCTGTGGATGAAGAACACCTGAGCCAGGCAGGCATCCAAGGCAATGTCATGGGCTCCAAGCCAGAAGAGACAGAGTATG
>PVLA01006423.1:100931-116172 GCA_004027455.1 Hydrochoerus hydrochaeris | reverse complement strand
TAAAACAGAGAGAGAAGTAAGGCCACATTCAGAAGAAATTCAATGGCACAAAGACCTTCAGGTTGAAGTAAGAGTGGTGAGGGGAAAGTCTCCCAGGACAGCAGTAGTATTACCACATTACCATGGCTCTACAGTAGCTCTTTGCCTTTTGATGCAGCCAAGCCAGGGAGGTTCCCTCACTGCTCCAGAAGCTTCCAATCACAGCAGAACTGCAGTGAGCAGCTACATTCAAGGAAGAAGCCCAGGAGGGGATTAACTATTATAACTGCCAAGGATGCCCGCACCATGAATACTGATGGAAATAAATACAGCGGCTGATTCCAGATGTGCAAAAGCAATATGAAAATGGCAAGAAAGTTAAACACCAGCTGAAGAAACAAAAATTCCGACCTTTCAGGGAACAGGATTAAAGGAAGAAATAAAAGAATATTAAATGAAAATTCTAATTATGTTCAGTGAAGTTTAAAAGGATGTCACATTCATATAATTAGAAAAGCTTGCAGAAATTCTGGGAAAATATACCTAATTTGAAATCTCAAAATTAAGTTTTAACCTTATTTGTTTTTAAAGCAAAATTACACAGGTGAAATTGGTAAATTAAAACCCAGCCATGGGATTCTAAGAACATAAAAGAAAAAGAGATAATATGATAAAAGCAATAATACAAGTCACAGAAAGAAAGGCTGAAGCAAAAGAATATGAGAACAAAAATCCCCAAAGCTGAAGAATGACTTAAATGTTCAAATCAAAATGTCCTAAGAGTAATAAAGAGCACACCTGTACGCACACACACTCTTCCAAAATGCTAAATAAAGCCCAGATACAAGCACTAAACAATCTATCAATTAAATACAAGGACAAAATAATTGCACTTTTCAGATAAGAAAGCACTCAAAAAATATGCTATCTCTATATTCTTTAAAAGTATCATTTGGGTACACGGGTTAAGGAGAGTAAAGCAGGAGATACAAGAAACAGTCAAGAACAAATGAACCATAAATTTGAAGTTAAGTCTCTAAATGGTTGGTGTTTTCAATCTCACTGTTCAGAGACTTCTTAAAAAATATGTCATAACAATCACCTGAAGTAAACTTTCAGATTGCTTCAGTGTAACATGGGTGATGCAGTCATGTGGGCAGGAAGAAGGAAAGTGTTCTAGTAGCTCAGCCGTGAAGTAGCAGGTGTCCAAAGCCAGAGTGTGAATCCCAACTTTACTGCTCTCTGGCTCTGTGCCTGCAAGTGTGACTATGGAGATGAAAGCCTTAGTGCCCAGGATGGCACCCCTGAAAAACAGCATCTAGTGGGAGGTCTTTAGGGCATGGGGGTAGGTTCTCAGATGGCAGCTCGCCTAGGACTTCTGGATAACTCTCATGAGAGGATTATTAGAAAAGCCCGTCTGGTCACTGTCTCCCCTCCCTTCATTTTCCCTCCTCCTCCTCCTCCTCCTCCTCCTCCTTTCTTCTTTCTTCTCCTTCTCCCTCTCTCTCTCTCTCTCCCCCCTCCCTCTCCCCACCCTCTGGCTCTCCCTCTCCCTCTCCCCACCCTCTGGCTCTCCCTCTCCCTCTCTCCTAGTCTCCCTCTCTCTCCCTGTCTCTCTCGCTCTAGTTCCATGCTTGGGAAAACACTGTCCTTCAATACCCTCTCCTCTGCTATGATGTGCTGCCTTACACAGAAGTCAAACCACTGCCACACTCAGTCCCGGAATTTGAACAAAACTGAGTTAAGTAAACATTTTCTCTTTATAAAGTGGGTTGCCTCTGGTATTTGACTGGAGTAAGAAGTGCCTTTGAAGAAATTACATGCTTTCCCCATGCTGCGGTTTCCTCACCTGTAAATAAGGGAATGATAATGGACTCTTCTCTCAGGGTGGTATAAGGATTTATTGAGTTAATACAGGGAACAAACTTAATGGATCATCAAACACACAGTAAATAATAACCATTAGCTTTTATGGTAGATGTTAATTATTGGTACCAATATGAAGATACTAGTTAATAACTTAGATGAAACCACCAGTAAATTTGAAATAGAATATGGATAACAAATCAGTAAATGCTAAGATATTTATTTTGAGATGCATGATGAATGCAAAACTTAGAATCAGGTTGCAGGAGCAAATCCAAATATGGATATGAATGCAGGATAAGTTCATCAATTTAAAACTGAGTGTTAGGGGAGCTTAAGTTGAAAAAAAAGTAGTCCAATAAAGAGACATATAAACCAAAATGTTACACAAAGGTTGAAAAATAAATAATAAAGGTATAGAGTGCAAATACTATAAAAATGTGATTGTGGCAATATTAACTTTCAATAAGAGAGAATTCAAAGGAAAAAGAAATAAGATAAAGATGGTTCTTTTTTAATCATCAGGAGTACCATCTTATAACAATCATGAAATGAGCAAGAGCACTATCTAAAGCAAACACTGAAGGAAAATACATGTTTCATTTTGTATATGAAGGTAACATTCAGAGAAAATAAGACACAAAGCAGTAAAAGAATTGGTATGGTAGAGCATTTAGTCTATCAGTGTTAACTATATGATGTAACATATAACTTCAAACTCCCTCCAGTAAAAATTCATATTTTTCAAAAGCTATAGATATGTATAAAAACAACATTAATATCAATGAACAGCAAATAAATTAAGAGAAAAACATAAAAGAAACTAACTAGTTAGCAATGTTAAATAAGGAGAAAGGGTAGTCTTCAGCATATGGTGTTAGAAACCTATATATACACATCTACATAATAAAACTGGACCCTTATCTGACACCACATATAAAAATTATCTCAAATTAAAAAGTAAGACTTAAGATCTGAAACTGTAAAATTCCTGGAAGGAAATATATAAGAAAATCTTCATAACATTGTTTTTGGTGATGTTTTCTTGGATATGACACCAAAAACACAGATAACAGAAGCCAAGATAGATAAATTTAACTATTCCAACTTAAAAATCCTTAAAAAAAAAAGAAATAGCACCAAAAGAGTGACTAAAAGATGCAAAACTTCACTGACAAAAACTTATAAAATGGGCTATTTTTTTAATGTATCAGAGAAGGTTAAAAGTTTGATGGCAATAGTGAGTATTTACAAAACTAGAATGTTCATATCTTAAGGTCCAACAGCCTCATTTCAAATACTGTATGCTACATAAGTGTGCACACGCACACACACACGTGGATCTTCACTACTCAAAACATTGGTCACTGTGACAAAAGTTAAATATAAACTAAACATACATACATAAAGAAATGAGTAAATACACAGTAGTCCCTCATGATAAAGAATAGTAGAATGTGAAGACTATTACAAAATAAAATGAAGATCTAGGTACAAGCCCAAAACACACTGTTATATAAAAAATAACAAGTTGCAGAGTGACAAGGACATGATTCCACTAAAATCTTAGTAATATCTTACCTCCTGAACACCTGTTTGCAAACAATTCAGTACACAAAGAAAAGCATTTGGCAAAATTTTCTTTCTTTTGCAAACTGCGCATGAGATGACAAACATGACCACAGCCATCTTCCCCACAGAACCACAAACCTATCCATCTTTCTCCAAATCATACAACAAACTAAATTTGTAAACCAAGGCACCACTGTATTTCTCTGTGTTTTGTAGAATGATTCCTGCAAAGTTGCTTACAATATCTGTGAGAAGCACACCCAGGAAAGAGATGCATGGTTTTCTGTGAATAGAGGACTGTACTTGTGCTTTGGAGGCCCTTCTGTACATGTGTACACACACACACACACACACACACACACACACACGTACACAGTTGGTAAGAAAGTCTTCCTTTCTCTGAGCGAAGGACCTTTCAACAAGTGGCCCCCACACCTGCCCCCTTCCTCATTACACTTCTCAAATACCTGAACCTGGTGCCATGTGCTCAACCTTCTGTTATCCAACTAAATACCCCAGATCAGTCACATGTTTCCTGTGTAACTGTTTTCAGGGTGCCCTGGCCCCCATCCGACTAGAACTAAGTACACTGGATCTGTTATCCTCATTTTGGAAAGGTCTTCGCTCTTGTGAGATCCACACAAAACTGCTAATTAAAAACAGAAGTGTGGGATATGAGGTTCCTGAAAACTATGTATAATTTTCACTATTTTTCTGTAAATCTAAATTTATTTATAAAAATAAAGGTCATTAAATAAAATCAAATGACATACTATAAATATAAAATCTAATTTGAGATAACATTTTCCTCAAAAGGAAATTAGCCTTCAAAATTTACTTACTGTGTCTAATAGCAATTTATTTATGTGGATTTATTTTATTAGTCATGTTATATTTTGTTGCCATCTACTTATGCCTTGATTCTGGTAACTTCCACAAAACCACTAAAATGTGATCCAACGGGATTTAACAATAAATACACAGCAAAAAGACTGTTTATCAATATTCAGCAAAATAAATAAGTATGTCTTCTTTAAAAGCTAAAAAAATAGTAATTGCCAAAATAAAACTTCTAGTTCTGCTGACTTTAATTTCTAGGGATATATTAAGTCAATCTAAATTTTGAGTTATTTCACAAATAACTCTTTCCAGCACAAGTTAAAATAAAAAAATCCATAAGAACGTTTTTTTCAAAAGAAAATATCTAAATTTGGTTCCTATCTCTATTTTTAGTCAGAATGGTAAAGTTTAATATACACATATATATTTGAAAAATTTACATTTCACTGTTATTTAATACTTAATACAGCATGTTTTTAAAACAACTATGGAATAGTTACCTTAGGTAAGTGTTTGTAGATAAGGCACAAAAAACATCACGAATAGTCTGTGAACAGAATCAAATCAATGAAATTTTTCTAAGGAATGTTTCAATGTTTTAAATGTTCTGGTTAATTAATGAAAACCAGAAAGAAGTTTTTTTAATGTTAAAGTGAGTTTTCAAGAACAGGTAAGTCCCATCTCTGTCACAGGCAAACTGCTTTTTAAAACAATAACTCTGTTCTATAAAAGGTGTTGGAATAGATTGTAAGGTGTACGGGAGCTCTGAGGTCCTAAGTTTCCCTAGTGTGGATAAGTACTTAGTAGTGTTGGAATTCATATTTTTACAGGGCAGGGCAGGAGGGGGCGGCAGATTGGTGTTGACACAGGAAGCAGCTTCTCCTGTGTATTTGCTGGTTACTGTCTCATCTCAGCCTAGCTAGCAAGTGAGGGTCTCTCCCTTCTACCCCACTGGCCTATGTTCCTGCTTCACTCAGAACTCTGGATTGTAATGAACCAGTTATGGGCATACAAGCCTCACTGGTTACTCTTTCAACCCAAAGTGACTGCTACAGGAGGCTACGAAACTCATCAGAACGGACTCAGTAATGAGTGCCAGAGAGAAAGAAAACACTGGAGTTGGCCCAAATGTGAGCAGGAAATACAAAACATTTAAGGATAACTTAAAATTTCTCTCTCCACAGGATTCTGGCTTATAGCTCAGAGATGAACATGTAAAAATAACACATTAGAACTGGGATTCTAATTGAAAATGAAATGTAAGTTTTGACTTTTTCTCTCACTGATTCAAGAGCATCCCTCATAGAAGAATGTTTTAAAGTCCATAGAATCACATGTGTGTGCATGTGTGTGTATGTATGCGGTGTGCAGTTGCTAGTACACACACATCTTGGGGTTGTATTGTGTTTGGGGGCTGTTCATATGTTTATGAGTCTTAGTTCTCAGTTTTTTTTAAAAAAGAATACAGCAACAGCAGATCTACTTTGCACTTTCTTCCACATTGGCTCTCTCTTCACTGAAAACAAAGCTTATTCACACACTGGCCCTCAAATGGAGCTCTGTAAGAATGCCACAGACAGCCTTGATGAAATGGAAACAGGTACCGGGGAGAATCTCTGGCCTGGGAACGGAGAGCAGCAAACTTGCTCCCAGCTCACCCACTCCCTCTCACTTGCCCTGTTTTGAATGGCTCTGAGTGGTCCTTGAGAAAATGGATCAGGAGGAAACAGCACACTCATAAATTACTCATATTCTATGTGAAAACAAAGGGGCGAGGCATGTGGGCATGGGGATACATGCAGTTTGCCTTTAAAGACAGAAAGCTCCTTGCATCAGGACCACAACTAGTATGATGGTAGAGAAATCATGTTATTGGCATCTGCTGAAAAGCATAAAGTAAATACATATTGACTTAAGGCAAGACAACTGGTAAACAATATTAATAAAGCTGATTCAAAACAAAAAACACAAACAAATCCCTGAGGGCCCACCGTCCTTCAGACACAGCATCCCCGAACAAACATATATGGCAATGGTATTTTAAAGATTATCTCTTTCACTGTGACATTTTTTCTTTCTGTTGTACAAACACTCAGCGCATAGAAAAAGACATTTTTAAATGGCTATACAAAGCTGGGTGTGTGGGGCACCCCTATAATCCCAGCATTTTGGAAGCTGAGGCAGGAGGACAGTGAGTTTCAGGCTAGCCCTGTTTCAAAAAACGAAAAGGAGGAGGTGTGTTAGTGTGTGTGGGGAGGGATGGGAGGAATAGAAAAAGAAAAAAAAAAAAAAAGAAATGCTTATATGAATTTTTCCTGAGCTTGTCTAAGCAAAAGAAATCAAAACATCTTTGAATGTGCTTTACATGGGAAAAATACTAAAGTCATCAACATATGTTTTTTCTTAATACCTATCACAATTGTAATTCTTTAGTTATGTGTCTGATTATTTGCTTAATGTTTCTACTTTCCATCCCTCAGGACTGCCTCAGATAGGAGTAGTCATGTTTTATTTCTCCAGAGTATCTACAATGTTAATGTAGTTCCCCACAGATAGCAGGGGAGTGGCAAAATCTTTTGAAAGAATAAAAGAAAATCTTTAATAATGTGGATTTCTATAAAAACAAGTATAACACTAGATAAAGAAAGACCTGAGTAATCAATGTGAAAAAAGTAAGAATTTACCCTCCCTAAAAATAAAGACTTCTGACCAATCACCATTAATTGACTAGCATTCTTAATTTAAACCTAAAAAGCAGTGAAAAATAAATTTTAAAAATACCTTTTTAAAGATAAAATAAGTAATCACCATAACAACTGGAAGCAATAATGTCTTTGTGTATCTCACTGGAGTCTGAAATATAGCAAATTATTCAAACAGTTACTGAATTTTACATTAATTTAGTAAAAATCTATGTCAAGCTGAGTGTCATAATGATGTTTATTAAAGGTAATAAATGTCTTTGTCATTAGCAAAATACTTATTAATTTCCACATTCCAATGCAAGAATCAAAATTATAAAATTAATTATACAAAGTATTCAACAAGATTAATGATAAACCTATTAAATCTATAATCAGCTAAATCCTTTATATTTTCTTTTATTTGGATCTGTTATTTTATTCATTTACATAATATTAAGCTTTAACATGTGTTCTTACTGCTCTTTGGGCCTGAGATTGTTATTTCCTACATGGCAAAGTTCTATTATTTTCATATGTGAAACAAGAGCTAAAAGCAAGAAAGCAAGCCAAAATAATTACTAGAAGTATGAAAACAGCAGAAGTAATATCAGCCAAATAATCCTCATGACCTATTCTGGTGGTAGGGTGTGACCTGCTATGAAACTACTGTATTTCTTGACCCAGGTCATTTTCCTCTCCGCTGGCCTATAGCAACCTGCATCCTGGATAATTAGTGGCCAATAACAATTTCTGAATGAATGACTGGTTGAATAAAGAAGAGAATAATTTTTATTTTTTAAGAGAATAAAACAGAATAAAGCCAATCAAAACAAAACAGTGAAAGTGATATAGGATTTCAAAACAAGATAATAGGAAATCAACAATGGCTTCCATAATGCCTCTTGTTATCTTCAAAACAGTTGCCCTGACCATAAGACCTAATAAAATCAAATAATGTGAAACTTCATTATTATATTTGCCACAAATTCAGAATTCATCATTATTAGACAAGGACTGATCCAATGATGACAACTTCTTGTTCTATGAAGAAAAAAATCAGCTCAGACAGAAGAAAGTACACTGGGGCTTGGGAGTGCCAGGATCCACCAGAATCCATGTGCTAATTTTAATTTTGGTTCCAGTGTGCAAAATCTTTTAGGAAAACCTTTTAAGCTTTGTTCTCTTTATCTGCAAATGGAAAAATTACATGACATGGTCACTAAGATCCCTTTCTCGTCTAATTTTTCATGGCCCTTAAATAAGCAAGTATTTGAATAACTTAATAACTTGAGCATTTTTAAAAGGATAATTTCCTGTATTTCAATTTTCTAAGATTTAAAATGAGTTCTGTGTACTTATTAAAAGTCATCAGCAATACCTTGTTATATTTTTAATGATATCTGGGGTACTAAGTGCAATAAAACTGCGTTTCTTAAAAAAATGTGGGGCTGGGGATTTAGCTCAGCAGCATAAACACCTGCCTTGCAAGCAGGCAGTCATGAGTTCGATCCCTGATATGGATTAAGAAAAAATGTGGATTTTATTTTCATGAATAGTCCTGCATTTAATCATTATTTTTTTAGGAAAAGAGCTACCAGACTTCACAAATAAGACAGTGAAGGAACATCATATGGCTAACAAATGTTGTAATAAAAGATGACAGTAAATAAATTTGGTATATCTGAGTAAAAGTTTTGAGTTTCACATAAAGAGGAAAACTGAAGAGTAAAAAACCACCACACCTGTAGAAAAGGAAAAAATAGTGAAATAGTCATACCACTTGTTCCATGAAGTAAGATTCAGGAGCACAGGTATACATTAAGGTATCAAAATCTGCATAACGTAAGATTCGGGCTGCTATAATGTCACTCAGGCGAATCTGGAAAAAAAAAAACAAATTAGAATTACAGAAATGATTATAGTCAGTAACAACTGACTTGATGTAAGAGTAATAAATGGATGTGTATCAAAAAGAAACCAAAAATATAGTGAACCAAATGTCCTATATACTGACTTATCAAGATAACTGAAAATAAAGAAAAATATAAAAAGAAAAGAAAAAGTGAAAGAAGTCAGAAAAAAAATAAGCAGAGGAGATACTAAAGCTAAAATCAATACATGATGGTAAAAACCACCATAGTTACTCACGACATTATTTTATCATAAAAAACAATCCAATTACAAATTATATATCACATTGTAAATCACAAACTTCCTATGCCTTGTTATTTTCACCAAGCTTCCTACACTGGTGACATTTGTTACTTCTTGACATGACATTTGGTTACCTGCTGTCAGTGAGACATGTATTTTCCCACTGCATTCTCAGAAAGGTAGGAAAAAGAAGATATTTAGCATGTATAACCTGAATTCAAATTATTTGGAAGGGACACTAATTATTTCACAAGTTTGATTATTATCAGTGTTTTTCATCCACAGTTTCTCTTATCTATCAACATCATGGGTGATTCAGACAAGTTCTTTATTTTTCTAAATCAAAATAGAGAACATTGACTAACAATGTCAATCTAGCATTTCAAGTCTTTCTCACATTGGTCAGCTACAGAAAGTAACTTATAATTACCAAGGTAGGGTGTGTGTGTGTGTGTGTGTGTGTGTGTGTATGTGCTGCTGTTAAGATTTGCAAAAAATGAGGTGACAACTGTGGAGCGAGGTAAGAAACAAAATCACATAATACTTTAAATGACTTAGAAGGCTAGGATAAAGTTTATTATACTGCACAAAATATAGACCCTATAAATAAAAAGAATGATGGAAAAAAAGGTAAATGTGTCAGATATACAACAGGTCAACTGCAAAAAATACCACTATTCAAAGTTAGCCATAAATAGCAAACAAATGCTTACACTACTATACCACTATTCAAAGCTAGCCATAAATAGCAAACAAATGCTTACACTACTATATCACTGTTCAAAGCTAGCCATAAATAGCAAACAAATGCTCACATTTAGAAATTTTACTTAACATTAGTATGAATGTATTATTGGATAGTAACAACACTTGACCTTTTAGAAAGGCTGTACTATAATCACTGCTAAAGTTCGCATAATAGTGCTAGCAGGGTCCTGACTATCATCAGGTAAAGTATTGTGTGATTGCTTATGTATAGCTATTTCTTAATAGAAAGTGCTAGAAATCAAAAATTGTTTTTATTCCCTATACTAGGTAGTTAAAAAGGAACTTAGGCCTTGGAACAGTTCATTATTTAAGATATCAACCTTGAAACAAAGAGAAATACCATATGAGGGATAAGGGCTCTGTATAAAAGAAAGATCAAGTCTGAGGTGCTGAGAGAGGATTCGCTGAAGCCACAGGTACTCTGTAATAGACTAGGGTCTACTATCCTGAAATCAGAAAATTAATTGCAAAGATGATACATATAAATGAAATTTAACACCTGAATCGCTGAAGAGGGGAAGTTGGTCTGTACTACTCTAGCCCTCTCCTTCCAGGGTGCAGCCATTGTTAAGAGCATTCCAAATAGCCTGAGGAAATGAACAAACAACTTATGGAGGCTGGTTTCCTGAGTCAGACTCTAGATACACCAGCCCCTTTTCCCTACCACCTCTCCTCCAAATGCTGGGGAACACTGTAGCCCAGTAGCATCCTGACTAGTGTACACTAGTCTAGGACAGGGGTACAGCTCTCCTCTCCAACACTCTGGCAAGAGAGGATAAACAGGTAAACTGGGCCTGCCCATGGTCTCTGTGGACTCCTGCCTAAGAGCAAATCACATGCCAACTCCCACGTGTAGTTCCATGATTACAGTGAATGCATTGGCTGATTACTGCCTCAACATCAAGCCTGACTGTGGACCCCCACCTCCAAGTAAACCTTAACCCAGACTCCACCACCATGCCTGAAGGGAAAGCGGTTGTAAACTAGTTCCTGGGATAGGGTCAGATTCTGCCTGAGGGCTGGAGAGGAAAATTCCCAAGACAGGGGACAAGTACTTAAATAGCTGAAATTGTAAATACTATCTTTGAACAACAACAAAAAAGCTAAACACACATCACTGGAAGGCAGTATCTTACTAAAAATATGTCATATTAATTACAAGCTCTCCTTACCCTACTCAATCTCAACCCTCAGCACCAAAAAAGGAAAAAATGGTGGGGTTGGGGGTGGGGAATCATACACACAAACACAGAGAAAGAGAAACATGGGAAAACAAGACAACAAAAGACTCCAGAGTTCCCCAAACTGTACCAAGGTAGATCCATGCGGTACTAATGGACAGAAAAGCAATAACAGGTAGCAGAACTTTATAAGTTGATTAAAGAAGAGTTAAAGGAACTTGGTAAATTTCTCAAAGAGGCTGTGACCCAAAATTTTACTGAATTATCATACAATATGACAAAAGTGGATTTGAGGGAAATAAATTAAAAATTGTAAAAGTTCACCAAATCAGTTACATGAATGACAAATTTACCAAATATTCCATGAAAAGGTACCAGACAAATACCAGACATAAAAAATAGTACAGAACTCACAAATTGCAGAAAAGATCAATATAAAGACAGAGTACCTGAAACTGAGGACAAAGTAGTAAATTAAGATAAATTACCAAGAGAAACAATAAATGATAAAACAATAAACAAAAACTTGAGTCAACAACTACCACACAACAGTAAGAAAACCAACCTAAGGCTAATTGGGGCTAGAGAGAAACTAGAAGATGGCACAGATAGAATAAATTTGTTTACAGAAATCATAAAAGAAAACTTCCCAAGTATGAGGAAAGAATTCAGCATACTAGTAGCTGAGACTTACAGAACACTGACCAACTAAAGTGAGAAAAGAAGGTCACCATGGCAAGTTATAATAAAGTATCAGATGTTGAACACACACACACACCACACACACAAATTTTTAAAAGTTGTCAGCAAAACATCCCATTAGAAAAATAAACCTATTAGATTTACAGCAGACTTCTCAACACAAAAGTTAAAGGCCAGAAGAATCTGACATGAAGTATTTCACATCTTAAAAGCAAACAACTTCCAAAGTAGATTTAACAAATCTGAGAAAACTACATTTCAAAATAGATGGAGAGATAAGGATATTACATGAAAAAGAACAAGAGATTTATCAGTTCAAAATTAGCACTCCAGAAAATATTCCACCATATCCTAGAGAGACACAATGAAGTCAACAAAGTCAAAACATCCAGAGAGAAAGAATACATTAAGCAAGATGATTAGACAAAAAAAAAAAAGAAGAAGAAGAAAGAAAACAAAGGAGACATTAAAAGTGAAAGAGCACAATGATAGGAATTAATCAACACCTCTCCTAATAACTGTCCATCTTACTGGCCTGATCTACCCAGACGAAAAGACACCAATCTGCAGACCGGATCAAAAAACAAAACGTTGGTGTTTTGCATTCAAGAAACTAATCTAATCAAAAAAGTTACTCATAGACTACAAAAACAAGGATGGAAAACAGTATTTCATGAATCAGAATTTAGAAAACAAACAGGGGTAGCAATTTCACTCTCAGAAAAAGTAATCTTCAAGCTCAAACTGATTAAAAGAGACAGTCACTATATATTAATTAAGGAAATAAACCAACAAGAAGAGGTAACACTTATATATGCACCAAATACTGGAGTACCTATCTTCACAAAACACATATTGTTGGGCATAAAAGATCAAATAAACATTAATACATAGTAGATGATCCTAATATCCCACTGTCACAAAGACAGGGATTAACTAATCAAAGATCAATAAAGGACTATCAGAGCTGAGTCATACCTTTGAACACAGAGACTCAGTAGATATCCACAATGTTCTATTCTATAAAGAGAGCACACACTGCAGCACATGGGACTTTCTCTAAAATAGATCACATACTAGTCCAAAAAGTTAGCTTAAATAAATACGAAAGAATAAATATCATTCCATGTTTACTATTAGATCACTGTGTGTGATCACTGAAACTATAAATCAATCACAGAAGGAACCACAGAAAATTTAGAAATTAAATAGCACACTTCTGAACACCATTTGGATCACAACAGAAGTCAAAGAAGAAATTAAACAATTTGTGGAAACAAACAACAATACCAGTACAACACATCAAAAGTTATGGGTCAAAATGAAAGGAATTCTAAGAAGGAAGTTTACTGCAATCATTCCTCACATTAGAAAAACAGAGAAAGCTCAAATAACCTCATAAAGAACCTCCAAAAAATAACGAAACAAAACAATCCATCCCCAAACTGACATTGAGGAGGAAAATCATAAAGATTGAAGTGTAAATTAATGAAATTCAGACTCAAAAAAGTATAAAGAATCAACTAATTGAAGAATAGATTCTTTGGAAGAATAAATAAAACAAATTTTTAGGTAAACTAATGAGACAGAGAGACAGAGGGCTCACATTGATACAATTAGAAATAAAAAAATGCAAGTCACAATGGACACTGTGAAAATTTAGAAGATACTAAGTGCTATGAAAAATTCTATTCCAAGAAAATGGAAAATCTTGAAAAAATACACAGATTCCTAGATGGATATAAATCATAGAAACTAAACCAAGAAGTCATAAAAAATTGTAAGAATACAATAACAAGAAGTAAAATTGAGGAATTAAAAAAAAAACCCTAGCAACTAAAAAAAAAAAAAAACAAACCTAGGATCTAATGGATTCACTGCTGAATTCTATAAAACCTCAAGGGCATTATACCACCAATATTCCTGAAACTCTTTAATGAAAATGACAGGAAAGGAGTACTTGCAAACTCCTTTGTGGAAGCCAGCATCACTATGATCACCAAACCATGCAAAGGCCCAAATGAAAAAACTACAGGCCAATATCCTTAATGCACACTGATGCAAAATTACTCAATGAGATATTGGCAAATGGAATGCAACATATCATCAAAAGGATCACATATCATGATCAGATAGGTGTCATACAAGGATTGCAAGGATGGTTCCACATACATAAATCAGTAAGTGTAATATGCCACATAAACAGAAGCAAGGACAAAAATTGCATGATCATATCAACAGATGCAGAAAAATCTTAACAAAATCCAGCACCGCTTCCTGATTAAAAAACCTTGAGGAAAATAGGTACAGAAAACTTTACCTGAATCTGATAACAATGATTTATGACAAACCAATGGCTAATATCATATTAAATGGGGAAAAACTGAAAGCTTTCCTTCTAAAAGCAGGAATAAGACAAGGATGTCTACTGTTACTTTTCAAAATAGAACTTAACACATCAGCCAGAGCAACTTAGGGAGGAGAAAGAAATAAAGGGGTTATGTATAGGAAAGGAAGAAATCAGATTATCATTATTTGGAGGTGACATGATCCTCACACAAAAATCAATAGCATTCATGTATACCAGTCATAAACTCAATGAGAAAAATTAGGAAAACCATGTTATTTACAACAGTATCAAGAAAATTTAAAAATCTAGGAGTTAACCTAACTCAGTAAGTAAAAAATCGCTACAACAAAAATTATAATATCTGAGAAAGGAGACTGAAGAGGACATCAGAAAATGGAAAGATGTTCTCTGTTCCTGGATAGGTAGAACTAGTATTTTTAAATTTTTATTTTTTAGGCAGAACTAATGTTGTGAAAATGGCCATATTCCTAAAACTGATAAACATATTTAACACAATCCCATGCAAAATGCCAAAACATTCTTCACAGAACTAGGGAGAACAATCTTAAAATTCATATAGAATCAAAAGAGACAAAAATAGCAAAAGCAATGCTGGGCAATATGAGAGGCATTACAATACCTGACTTGAAGTTGTATTACAGAGCAATAATGATAAAAAAGACAGAGTACTACCACAAAAAGAGATGTGTAGATCATGGAACAGAAAAAAGGATACAAAAACATCCCCAGACACATTTGTCTACTTGATCCTTGACAAAGGGGCCAAAAACATAAGTTGGAGGAAAGACAGCCTCTTTACCACATGGTGCTGGGAAAACTGGCTATCTAGATATAGAGATGAAAGACGAACCCTTATTTCTCACCTGGTATTAAATTAGAAACAAAATGGATCAAAGATCGAAACATTAAAACAGAAACAATGAATTTATTAGAAGATAAAATAGGTAAAACAGTTGAAGACATAGGTGTAGGCAAGGACTCTCTGAACAGAACTCCAATTGCATAAGAAATAACAGAAAGATCAATAAATGGGATTATTTCAAATTAAAAATCTTCACAGCAAATAACCAGCAAAATGAAGAGACAATTCACAGAATAGGAAAAAAATTTTTTTGCTGGCTATT